>WTXG01000199.1:0-68024 GCA_022496185.1 Multifurca ochricompacta | reverse complement strand
GCCGGCGTCAGACTGATGACGATGGGTTAACGTTTCCTTCCCCACACTTGACACGCGCTGCACCCACGAGCTAATTGCTTATTTATTTTTCGCCACCAAGCCAACCTCAAGTGCTTCTTTCATTTCTGAAGGGTGTCAATCCGTTTCTCCCGTTTGTTTTCTTAACTCTCTCTAAAAGCTACACCATGCAGTGCAGTAGTAATGACTGGTTTATTCCAAATCTTCCTGGGATTTCCATGCCTCGCGCGGGAATTGTGACGCGAAGCAGATCACCGCAAATGTGCACAAGGTAAGTGCGTAAAACGCGCCATACCCACCCAGTATCTCTTTCTCCAGTGAGAAGGCAAAAATCGAGCTCGCAATCGTGGGCCCGACAAAGCGCTGCACGGAGGCGACTGGCGCGAGGCCATTTGTTGCACCGAGCATACCCTTTGGAGCTGCTGAAGAGGTATATAGAAATATGCAGCCTGCGACAGGAGGGAGTAAGTGCGAATCAGCGAGGAAGGTAGGCACTGGGGAGGTGAGGGGGAGAAGTAAGTAGAAGTAAAGGAAACAAGTCTCACTATATGCCATATTGATGCCTACCATAATCAACATGTGAAGCAGTACAAGGAACCACAGGATATTATCTGCGCTGCCAGCGTGTCGTGCGTACGTGCCGTTGATGGGGAACAGGAGGAAGGCCGGAACAAGGCAGGACATGGAGGCCAGCAGCGAGCCACGGAGTCCCATCAACTTCATGATGCGAGGAAATGGCGAACTGAAATGCGCCGTTCAGGATCCCAAACACGCCTAAAAACGTGCCATCTGCGCGGGTCCAGACCGAGTCCGCCGTATCTGATTGGGGTGTGTATACCAACGGTACGAGCGAATTATGGAGATTTCAAGAAATGCGAAGGGCGTAATGGAATATTAGTATACTGGCTGGTGAGGAGGCGGAGAGACGATCTCTGCTGAACCATTCTGGGATACAATGGCATATTCTCATCCTCGATATTGCTCTCCCGTCACGTAAGTAACCCGCGTTTGAGTCGCCACTATAGAATCTCGGCTGCTGTGTTATTAGCTTGTAGGGTCTAGAAACATGGGAGTGCACCAGTATATAAGGTGAGCTTGGCACGTACCTCTTTCAAAAGATAGATACGATGAGGAGGGAGACATGGCGAATGCCTTGTAACTGCACAAGGGAGAAAATAGGGATACTTACCCAGAAGGTGTTACGAAACGCTCCAGGCCAATGGTCGTGTGGCCGCGAAAGACGGCCACCCACAAATGAGCTGCGTAGATGTTACAGTAGAATGACAGCACCGGGCCCCACGCACCCTATACCAAAACTAACAGACCAAGCCAGAATAAGAAGCGACATGCTCCGTGCATGTTCGACTCATCCGTGACCTCCACCAGCATACTCGGCAAAACGCCAGCGTTGCCATTCAGTGCGCCTGCAAGAATCGGCTTTGGAGCAGTTAAAAAACATAAATCATTCGGTTGCCATCCGAATAAGACATTACCTCGCGCTAGTGCCCAAACGTTCTGGACAGGCCGAATAGGAATGTCGTATATTGAGCCTAAGGTACACCCAGAAGGACAGGCTTGCGACCGATAAAGTCTGAAAGACGGCTCCATAGTAGGACAGTGGTGGCTTCCCCGACAAAGTAGAGTGATATCTGATGCACGCATAATTGACGTGCCATGTCACATCTCTGAACAAGTCACGTACGATGATACCAGATAGTATCCAGCTTTCCTTTCGTCCCCCGGTGATCGGAAGTTCACTGATAAGCTAAGAGGGAAGGGCGCGTCACCGGACATCACGCGGCGTTTTTGAGACTATATCAGTACAACATACCTCATGATGTAGGGAATTACGGATGCAGACATCAAGACATAGCGAAATCAGTAGGAACAAAGGCGACAGCTGAGCCCTAGGCATGGAGTGGATTCGGGTGTCAGTATCACATTCGTTGAAGAGGAGTTCTCTCATCATCTGTCTGGTGTCTGGTTGGCCACATGACAGAGATCCAGCGAGAAGGACAACGGAAGAATGGAGTGAGCTACATTTTATACCTCGTGAATAAAATGTTCATCTTGATATCATATGCGTTGTAAGGCATAATCCCCGTTTCTGATCCATATAATACAGTGTCGCGCCAAAATTGGATGACAGCATAGATTGGTCCATAAGTGGGGCAATTATTATACATCAACTGGGTGTTGAGATTACGGTGTTACCATTTATAGTTCGTGACAACGTCGCGAAAAAGGTATTACTTGTACAATCTTGTAGTAGCCTGGTCATGACGATGACTATTAATTTGTAAGTTTGAACAAATTGAAGGCTGGCTGTATAAACGCATGATGGTTTCAAGTTATGAACTGAGGAATGAATTGAACGTTGCACGACATCCCGGGCATTCCCAGCGGCATCGGTCTCGCCTCCGGTTATGCTCCACCCGGACCGACTCATCCGCTCCTACTTTTTGAACAGGCCCAGTGTCTGTAGACTTCTGCAACTAGGAAGTAAATAAAACCACATACAAACAGGGTGTACGGATCCAATCCACGGTGAGTGCGAGGCAAAGTGTGCTCCCAAAAAGAGAGAGACAGGGGAGATAAGAGAGAGAAGAGGGAGCCCCGAGTTAACTGTGACTTCGAACGAGGATATGCCGTGCTTGTACTTGCGAATACGCTACTTGCTGGTTCCATTTGACCTTGCGCTTGACATCGTCAAGAAGCTCTTTAGCACACAAGAGAAAAGAAAGAGAGAGAATGCTAGATTGCTGGTTCGCTGGCTCTACTACAAGCATTGTAGATACCTTTATAAACTTATTGAGAGTCCAGATTGTGAAGGAGTAGTATATCAAGAATCAAGCCGTAGAGAGTGAATTTGGATAATAGGAGACCAGCCAATAAAGATGGGAGGTGAAATAGCAATAAGACGGAGAGGTGACGGAGAGGAAACTGGTTGTAAGGAATGGACGATAAGCGGTCCGGAACGTGCTGTATGTAAATAAAAACTAAAAAAACTAGTCGCACGTTGCATCGTTTTGTGATGTAAAGGTGCGTTTGAACTAAAACAAATAATGTCAGAAATATTCTAAGAGAGGAGAAGCGAGTTCAAACCAGGGGTGGCGACAGTCGAAGGTTTCAAGCTTAACGCCCGCAGGGCATACAAAACAAAAAAAAATTCTAGGACGCCTGGAGGGCCTAAAAAGACTATCGTGATATATATACACCTTATACCTGAAGCACAGATATCAAGAACCATACAAACTAAAACTATTCACAATGGAGCCCCCACATAACAGTCGACAGATTTTATAGCTAGGTCCTTGTCCCCGCAGAGAACCCCCACATATTATGCCACACGCTGCGCTCACCCAGCATGCCGTTCCGATAGGAGTTGTACAATTTCGACCCGCTCTTTCCTCGATGCTTCCTGGGATGGTGTCTCTCCTTCATTATCTTTCGCATCCACATCCGCACCATGCTCTAGGAGCAGCCGCACTACCTCGACGGATGACGCCCGGTGTAGTGGCGTTGAACCACTCTTGTCCCGCACGTCCGTATCCGCACCGTGCTCCAATAGTAAGCGCACAAGACTAGCGTAATCAGTTCTGAGCGGTAGCATTCTGATGCGCGATGCAGTGGAGTTCTATCCTTGTCATCCCGGGTGTTGATGCCGCGTTGTGCTTGATTAGTTACCGGAAACTTCAAGGTGTCCATGCACCGCCGCCAGATGTAGGGGAGTGTGGCACTCTCCTGTTGTGAGTTTACATCTGCCCCGTGGTCAAGTAGCCATTGCACAATTTCAACACCTCCCGTGGATGCTTCATGCAGCGGAGTGCGGTTCCAAAAACCCCGAACGTCCACAACTGCGCCATGCAGATGCAGTAACTCGGCAACCTTGAAGTATTTCTTGTTCACCGCTGCCACCAGAGGACTTTTGTTGAGACCACTCTTAGCATTCACAAGATGTGGATGCATGAGGATAAGATGTTCCGCTAGGTCATATAATCCGCATAGTGCCGCATGATATAAAGGGGTTACCGGTTCCCCTTTTTGTTTCCCAAAATCACCCCAACAAAAGTCTATGTTGTAAACCGAAACCCAGTTTTCAAAGTGTGGTCTGTCGGGGTCAAAGAGGCGCTTCATCCCATCTTCTATGCGTGATGACACATTTTCGAACTGGGCATGATTGACCCAGTATTGGGCAGCATATTCGGCCAGAGGGAAACGTTTGACCATATCTTTGTCACTGAATCCGTCCAAGCAGAGTAGAACGCCGAGACAGGATTGAGCAACATGGTATGGGCACGCTCAAGAACAATCCAATAGCGCGAAACATCCCAACTTGAATTGGCAAGGCGATCCGACGTCAAGAATTCCTTTACGGAGAAGTGGAAAACTGCACGACGCTGGACCCGTCGGATTGGACGACAGTGATCAGACTGGAACATGCGGAAATGACGGCCTGTTCTTGATCCTCCCAGCGCCAATCAGGATTCAACTTCGGGATCCCCTCGGCGTCGTCAAAATCAACTGCAAGGACTTCGGCCAGTTCCTCGACACGAAGAGGTCGAACGGCCACCGCGACGCATTGCAAGAGCCGATGAGCGTGTTCTCGGTTCGTCTTCTTGATTTCCTTCAGGACGCGCTCGTAGGTCTCGTCCAGAGAATCGGGCAATTCGTCAAGGAAGCGCCGCACGCTTGGTGGAAACAATGGCGCAGTACCTCCAGCTGGCAGAAAACCCATCGAAACCTGTATGGCATGAGTGAGTAATGTGAGTATAACATGGCGTTCTTACATTCCATCTGCTCTTTCTGAGAGCGTCTCGATAACCAGATTTTTATCCTCAGCCCTCCATCTTTTCATCATTATTTCCGAGTCTGAGTAGACAACAGAGCGAACGTAGTCAACAATATCCTGTTTTTGTCCATTTTGGTCGTGAAGAGACACAGCATGAGGTGCCAAGGGCTCAAGGGTAGCGCGAATGTCCACTTCTGGACGACTGGTGACACATAAATGAAGATTTGGATGGTGAAGGCTAACGAGCTCCTTTACAAGTTGAAGGACCTGTTCCCGCGGAGATGGAATCCCCAGAGTGTTTGGACACTCGTCGAGTGCATCCACGATAATGTAAATTGGGCCCATATGATGGAGTGAGAGCATGTCTTTCAAACATTGTATTAGTACGTCTTCATTGGGCTTCTGTGCGCCTTTGTCGTGTGAGGAATAAATACGGGAAAGTATGTCGCAGCAAAGGTCTGAGCGAGCGGAAAGCTGGATGAGAAGGGAATTGAGCAAGTTGCGGCGGCTTTGCTTATCGCTGTCCCTGAAATCGCAGTAAAAATATGCCATGGATGCTAATCCAGCATCACGAAGGGCCATGATGTCCTGTATAAGCGCTGAACTAACTCGTGATATAAGCACACCCCTGCGACCAAAAAGCATGATGAGAACAACGAACCAGAGGATGCTTTTCCCAGAACCCGCTACGAGGATATGAAATCATAAGGGATTGTCAACTCCCGTGGGTAGTACGAGGAAACGTACGTTTTCCATGGATCCACAAGAGTGAGCCAAACGACTTCCACTCCTTGAAGATACTGCCTTTGAAGAACCACTCCGCCGTTCCTTCGTGATGAGCACTGCACGCAATGTTGTGATTTGTTGATGGATTTGGTGGGCAAAGCCATGTTCGAAGATCCAATTGCAGTTGGTTTCCTGCGCAGTTATTCGAGACTACAAACACGGGGGGTAATAGGACATAACGAACGTTTCTCTTCGTCTAGTTTGTTTGCTGTCTGTTGCATGATTGCCTTGGCGTCCTTGCTATCTAGCCTCATAGAGTTCAGAGTAGGCTTCAGCAAGAACCGGAACATGCGCTGCGCACCGTCATTATATTTTCACCTTGTCATTAACACCTTGCACTTTGTTGTCGACGACATTTACATTTACGCCAAGTTCATGAGTGGCCTTCAGACTTGAGCAGTCGCCATCCGAGCCTCTTCGTGTGTCAGCTTGTCCAGCCGCGTCAGCGCATCTTCGATATCTGTCCTTCCTACAGCTTTTTGATATATTTCTCTGAATGTAGATGAGCAAAGATAGATACAACTGAGGATAAACTCACTCGTTCGTCCCTGCTTGATCTCCTTTGTCGCGATGGCAAGGATGAGAGTACCTCGACCATTATCTTTACGATGATGTCCGTCATCGCTGTAGTTGGTGGTACTTCTATGTACATCTCGAGGCGTTTGAAGAAGTTCTCGATGCGCTCGAAGAGATCAACGAGCGCGTCTCGGCTAGCAGCAACGTCCTTAGCCGCCTGATAAACTGCCACGTTACAACGATTCGTATGAATGGGTAGGATCGACGAAAAGACTGACCAGAAGAAGGACGCCAACACCAGCAAATATCACTTTGGCAGGTGAAAATACCTAGGGAAGGGTGAATGTCAGAGTGTGGATTGACGACGACCCTTTGTCTGGGACTCGGAGGACTCACGAGGCCAACACCTTCTCCAAGCGCCGCGGAAAACGCACAGAGGACATTCACGGTCGGGTTCAACCACCTCGCCAACCTCTCATCCTCATTCTGAGATTGGTCGAACTCTTGGACTTTCTCGTGGAGTACCTCCAGAATAGCTCCAGGAGACTTGCAGGCTTGCAACTGGGCGGCGAGCGGATGCGCGAGAAGGTCCTTCTTCGTCTGCTTCTCGTATGCTTTCAAGGCGGCATTAAAGACAGATTGGAAATTTGAGCATGAGGTGGTCGCTGGGAGTGTCTTGGACATGGATCAAGAAATCGCGTCGCGCTGAAGGGATGATAACGAGCTCGGGCTCGGGTTAAGATCATCTTTAAGGACCTATCAATACAACGGTGGGCACACGTGCACTGCCTTGTGTTGGATTGTAATTGACAGGCGCGCAGGACCTCTAATTGTGATAACGTTCATTGTCATAAAAATCATGAATGGAGCCCGAGCCAGCGCCAGGACAATCGAAACTGAAAAAACATCGTAAGGAATAGGATCGGCTGGGCGACAGCTGAGAAATGAAGGCTTTGCGTTGTATTGCGACGATGCAAATTCAAATTCAAATTCGATACCAAAACACGAACTTGGGGAATGTTCAACACTTTCATCCCAAGTACACAATGAGCAAACAATCACCTTGATGGAAGAGAGTTCTATGAAGTCATTGGGTGCTGGTGTCAGTGAGGGGCTGACAGCCTCCCCTTGAAGACTTGAATTCCAGGCCAAGTTTCTATTCCTCGCTATAATACCCTGATCTACGTCTTTGCAAAACACTCGCTGGAACCGTGATTCATCTTAACATGCATCCTCCCCCTCATATTGCAAGTTCTGCTCATTTTCCGCGCCTCATTTTCTCGATCTAATTCATGGTACACAGGACATTCCCGCAGCTGAGCAGGTCTCACTTAACCACTTGACGGTACCCGAACTTTCTCCCAGCGATCCTATTAGCAACGCCAGTTCTCCGTCATCTTCAGAGCCAGTGACACCAGTTGATGTCCCGCCCTTTTCTTCACCGCCCCCCGATCCGCTTGTAGACGGGAAACATCAGCCCGATCCACGTCCGTATAAACCCGCACCCGTGGCAAGGAGCGCTTCACGACTTGGGGGTACCGTCTCGCGCGCCAGACAAGTCCTTTCGAACTTGGGTAAGCGGAAGAGGCAACCCAGCGCTGACGCCGGGATATCAACGGGCGTCCAAATTCTCCCCGATAACGTCCAAGAGACGTCGGAAAGGCCCGCTGAGACGGAGCTGCCCCCCTCACAAGTATGCCTCCCTTCCTGTATCCACGAGGTGTAAAATTCCGATGAAAGGCGTCGTAGATACTTTTCAGCCTTCCAAACGATCCGATTGATAGCACGCCTCGCATACAGGCGACGGGCCCCCAGGTACGTTCATCCTATTTTTCCCCCTTGCACTTTTCTTTCGCACCCACACCCCCCCCCCCAAAAAAAAAAAAAACCTCTGCAATCCTGCAGGTCATAAGATCGCTTACTAGGCGCAGCACACATGACACTCTCCTGTCCGCGCCAGCCAGCCCAACTACCCCTACGTTCTCAGGCCTTCCCTTCTCCCGCACGCCAGTACCCCCGGCTCACCATGGACGCCGCCTTCACTCGCGTCGCGAATCGTTTTCTTCGTACCGTGGTGCATCGCCGTCGGTGCAGCCATCGCCCTATACCCGCGTGGGCTCACCTCTCTCGTGCGCATTTACAAAGAGCCCCCGCTCACGCCACTCCAGCGTCTCGCGCACCACGCACATACCGCTCCTTCACACATCGGCATTTTCGCCGGTGTTTTGTGTCTCACTGCTGCCATGCTTCCTGGCTGGCTGCTCCGAGTCACTCTTGTCGGCGCCGTCGTGATACGCGCTGTGATGGTCTGGCGTGGATTTGAGGCGCAGGTAGAGAAGAGCGAGGAGGGACCTGATGAGGAATGGAGGGAGGATGCGCGGTGTGTGTGGAGAGTATTGCGTGGGGAGGAAGAGATGGAAATTTTGAGGGCGTGCGCTGGAGAGGGTACTTTCATAGTGAAGGAGGAGTGAGGTCCCTACTTTGTGGTTTCAGTCGTCGGGCCGTTGTGGTCTCTAAATTCGTCATATGTGTATGCCACAAGTTGGTTTTTTTTTCTTTCCCTTTCGTTACGCTAGATGCGATTGTAATCCTGTACCTTATTTTTTGCAATACATGTATAATGGTGGTTTCATCTTTTCAATAATAAATAGTGGTCGGTGTGATCACGTGAGGAATCTGCAGGACGCAAAGACAGCTGCACTTAAGGGTAGGCTATAATTATCTACGACGAACTAGGACCATTTTACTTAAAAGTGTCAATTCTTGGCGGGGGCGGGTGACGGCTCGAACCTCTCTGGACTCTGGCCCACAATCTCCTATAATAAATATTATAGGATTCTTCAAAGTGTATAGATTTGCGACACCTAGATTTTAAGACGTACGTCATTATAATCAGGTGCTCGCACACATACGTTGGGGAGGTCTCTGGTCACAGCCCGTCACGAGCTCACTAACAAGTTGCCCCTCGTTTCTGTTAGCGTAACACATGCGCGCGTGCGCAATCAAAGCTTCCTGGTGCTGAGATGGGGAGGCGATAACCGACCAATCAATATCGATGATCAGTTCATCGATGATCAGATAGATATATTATACACCCTCTTCACTCCTAAGTTAATTCATAGGCGGTTGGCTGTCATTTATTATGCGCATTGAATAGACAATAGGACCAAATCTCGGGATTCGATAGGTTAAAGGAAAGAAAACACTTGTTATAATAAAGAGTTGTGTGCTTCACAATCACCAAAAAAAGAGGGGGAGGTGCAACAATGCGATATGAGGGATATGTAAGTACATGTGTGTTCTTGACGTTGGGGGTAGAGTCAGATTCTCCGTGCGCTCTCTCCTTGTATGGGGGGTGGGGACTTGTTTAATGGTATTTTGTTGTACAAATATACCCGGGACCGCAGTGGCGAAAGAAAAAATAAAGCACCCTTTGAATGTGAAATCAAAGAGGGATAGGAAACAAATGGGGGCGGGAAAAAAAGGAAGGAAAAGCACAGGGGTTTGTCAGCGGCGCGCGACGCGCTTGCGCTCACGCCCGTCCTCCTCAATATCCATAGCGTCCTGCGTATGCTGATTCTGATGCGCACCACGAGTCGACCGCGTACGCCGGCGACTCGACCCTGCACCTGCTGTACCAGCAGCCACAGAGGCAGGGTCATCTGCGAGCACCATCATGGCGTGCCGACGTTTCGCTCCAGCGGCCACCGTCAATGGAAGGGGGATCGCGAGCGTTTCTGTCGGTCCAGGAGAGGATGGCAATGGCGGAAATGCGGTAAATGTGAAAGGTGATTCAGGTGACATTGCGAAAGGGTGGATTGCCGGCGGGGCTGCCATCGTCGTTGTCGTCGTTGTCGTCGTCGTGGAGGTCATTGTTGTCGTGGCGGAGTTCTCCTTGGCTTGTATCGGCGATGTGACTGGTCGGGATTTTGCGGCGCGTGAGGGTGGGGCAGGGGCAGGAAGGGATCGTGTGATGGGAACAGATGGTGAAGGTGGCGCTGATGGTGATGTGCCCGGTGCGGTGGCGATCGTCTGCGATAATTTCGATGGGGCCATGGGTGTCTATCAACAAAGTAAAATAGTAAGGGGGGTAGGGGAAAAATCAAGAGATCAAGAGACGTGCTCACTTGGTCTTTTGGTGGCTGTGGCGGCACTGCCGGAGCGCTGCTCGCCCGCGGGACGTTGGCGGCGTTCGCCTTGAGCTTTCCAGCCTGACTGTCCTTCTTGCTCGCATTCTCCTCATCCTCCTCAGCTCCTCCTCTTCACGCGCACGGACAGCCTCAAGGCGTGCCTCGACCCAGTCCATGACTCGCCCTATCGTGGGTGGCGTCTCGGAATCAGACACGCCTGTTGAATCATCTGAAGCAGGTCGGCGCAGGCGGCGGCATAGCCCGAGTTGTAAGCGCGCTTGGACGTCGTGCGTGAGGAGCGATAGAGATTTGTTATGCTGAGTGCCGCCGCTTACCGGAAGGGTGTGTGTCAATCTCCGCACAAAAGTACGATAGTAGGGAAAAATGCGAGTGTTTTTACCTCTGAAATTGTTGAGCAGTTCTTTCTCTGCATTAGCAAGGTTAGAAGTCGGAAGAGAGCCTGCGAGAGCATTAAGATTGAGGGATTCCATGGAAAGTATGGCGAAAGTGAGTGAATAGTAACTTGGCTCGTCGTTGTTCGGGTTAACGGGTTACAAAACTTGAGTCGCACCGTTCCGGGCTTTTTGTATGACTAAGCAATACAATCCAGTGACCAGTGACCTTCACCCGCAGCACACTGAGTCATTCATATTTATAATTATAATTATTTTATATTATATTATTTATATTTCTTCATCAAGTCGTTAGCGTAGGGTCATAATTTACGAACAACGTTGAAGGGGTATTTTACAACAATGATAAGCGTTGTCAAGGTCCAATCGTAGCATCACCATCTAAACTTCTCGCTCTGGAATGAAAGAATCTACACCGTCTGTTGCCCCTTTTCACTGCGCGCCTCCTCCTCGAGAAACTTGGCGACCTTAAGGTCGATGCAAGGCGCGAACGAGCTCTTGGAGCGAATCCGCGGACCGTACTTGTAAAACAGGAATGGCATCGGTGCGAGAGCAGCGCGATGCCACCGAGGAGCGTGGCGGCCCAGTTGGTACCAAGATTGACGAACATCTGCGTCGTGAAAAGTGGGAATGCGGCGCCAGTTGCGGAACGGATGATCGTATGGCCTGCAAGCGCGGATGCCGCATACATCAGGTACGTATCTACCAGATAAGTCTATCGCCTTCGCGTCAGTCCCCGAAAGAAAAAAAAAGATGGAGATAAGGGTGAGACGTACGATGAAGGAGATGAATACCAGCGTGATTGCCAGTCCAATGAGAATCGTGCTCAGTGCAGGGATCCACCACGGTACGCTCTCGTAGTTCCCGGTCCAGCCTAGCCAGAGGATGCCTATCACCAGTATGGGGCCGCCTAACATGGCGGAGTATAGGCGCTCCTCAACGGGCGGAAACCCGTACCACTTTTTGAGAAGACGGGGGTACGGACGTAGGAACCAAAGGTTCACGAGGGTGGCAAGGACGGAACCAATGCCAATGCCGATAAACACAAGGCCATCGTTCGAGATGGAAAAGTGGCGCGTGCGGATGAAGACCACAGGAAGAGCCTGGAACACTGCACACACGAGACCGAAAAAGTCAGAGATTCTGCTTCACACGGAATAGCGTTCTGGACAGAGATTATGAAAGACGTACTCGCGTAGATGACACCATAAGCGACCGAAAGGTAAATCGTCGAAAGGAGTAGGATCGGCTCGACCAAGAGCATCTTAAACGGACGGAATATCGTGCGCTCGAGGACAGCGCCCACAGCCCAACTGACGTTCTCGCTCTCCGCATAGAGTTCCTTGTTCTTCACTGGATCAGCTTTACGCAGGCGCTTCGCTTTCTGTGCGAGTAGGACAGGTGCGTAAGTCTCAGGAAGGCAGAAGAAGCCGAGGAGTGTGCAGGAGCCCGCGAAAATCATCATGACCCAGAAGACCCAGCGCCAGCCAAGGTAGCTGGTTGTGACACTGAAAAGGTAGATGATGATTGAGCGTCCCATCAACCCCATCGGTCACAAGGATAAACTCACAAACTGCCAACAACAGGTCCAAGCACAGGTCCGAGAAAGACGGCTGAGGCAAAAATACTCGTAGCGATGCCGCGGATCATGGGATCCCATATGTCAGCGATGACGCCGGTACTGTTGGTGAGCGGGGCGACGGCGAAGAAACCGCACAGGAAACGCGTGACGAGCAAGGTCGTCATATTATTCGCACGCGCCTGACCGATGTGGAAGATGGTGTAGATGGCGAGAGTGCCGATGAAGATGGGACGCCGGCCGATGAGCTCAGAACCGGGACCCCAGAAGGTAGGCCCGAGCATGTAGCCGATAAGGTAGAGGGTAAGTATGAGGTCACCCACTTCCCTCCCGACCTTAAAGTCGTGCGCAATAAAAGGTGAGGCAGAAGATGGCGCAGACGAGGCGAACGTGCTGCCAGCGCAGAAAAGGGGTCAAAGTCAGAACCAAAAAAAAAACCCCAGCGATAGCACACGTTTTGCATACTACGTACACGTTGAGCGTCATCACCGTACACACTATGGTGAGCCACCACTTATACAAGGACGACCAGTTCTGTGGATTGGCAGGGTCGTTAGGCCCATCCCAGGTGACCAGGTTCGGGTCCGTGTTGGGTTTGGGTAGGAAGGGCAGTGACCGCGCGGGCTTGGTCACGGCATTCGGTGGTGGGTCCTGTGGATCATTGCTACCGCATTCCTTGAAGCGGGCTTTGTCACGTTCTGTTGCCGATTTAACCGCAAATTCTTCATCCTCTAAGATCGTTGATGTGGGAGAGTGGATAGCAGAGAGGCCGGCAGCAGTTACTGTAGGTGACGAAGAGCGAGAAGGAGATAGGCTAGCTGAAGGGGAGGCCATGATGGAGGGGCCAAATGATACAGGTGTATCCCATGCTTGGAATGGTATTTGTACGAGTGAAACCAGACAAAGACATCACAAGAAAGAGTTTCACTCAAGCCTGGATTAGACCAATTCAACGAGACAATCAATGACGGATGACGGGTGTAATCCCGAAGTGCAGCGCATCTACTCCGTTCCCGAATCGGAAACCTCCCCCTTCGCCGCTCCGTGATCACGAGCTTAGTCACCCACCCACCCACACACACACACACGACCCAAAATTTAACTTACAGCAAATTTTAGGTCATTATCAGCATCATTCTGAGCAGTCATAATACTGGCATTCAATAATAGCTGCTGCTGTTAAACCTGTTAGACTGGACCAACCTCCAGAATGCGATCCCACAGACTTTTCGCATGCCTTCATCGATCCTATCTCGTTGACTGTGATCTTGGAGGCCCTTAGGGCCCCACATAATCTCCAGTTCATTTCTCCTTGTTTCACAGAAGACACTGCCTGTCCACTGGAGCATGACTCCCGGCAGCACATATCATACATCGGCTATCTGGAAGAGTCCCTTGGTAACGGTGATTTTCATTTCGATCAGCCGTACGTCTGGTTGACTTAAGGGAAATCGCTCTCCATTTCGCGGACTTTACAGGAGGCTTCTCGGCTGTTCCTTCACTGAATCACGGTTGAGCTCCAATTCCAGTGCACGCCTCATTTACCATATATTTAGTAATAAAAAGGCTGCCTTTGACGCATCGAACCGGCCCTTTACTCCTGATTGGAGACGATTTAAGAGGCATTGATGGTAATGAAGTCTTACATATGCATATGATATGATGCAGGTATGTCCTGCTGGCGGTTCATTTATCCCTCGATATCGGAGAAACATATATCGGAGACCCCATGATTACTTTTCCGGTCATGAACTGTGGCACATCTCAAACCTGCCATGTCCTCAATGCCGCAGGCCAATTGTGATATGACGTTATTCTCCCACGGGCGTGGTGACTTATTGATGCCTCCATTCCTTAATTTTAGCATTATCCAAGTAAACATCCAACCATGTAGCCCCACTATCCCATCATAAATCCACCTTACTGAGCACGGGTCAAAAGATTCGATTCATAGAGGCGCGTGCGCACTCTCTATCAATCGTGCCCATCGACTGCGCGTTGAGACTACGATTTCCTATATATGGGACCTTCAGGTTCACTACGAACACCAAGTCGGTATTCACAAGGGAATTTCGTATGCCGATCCTACTGTCCCCAATTAGCATTTCTATGGAAGGGTGCATCGTTCGCTGCCCATTTGATTCATGAGAAAGCGGCCATCGGTAAAAAGGAAAAAGACAGGTGTTTCATATAAGAGTCAAATTTAGCAAACAATGAGAAAGCGCGAGAGTTCGTTTTGGGAGTGCGCAGTGCGCACAGCACCGCTGGAGTTTTGTGGATGCTGTCAATTGTTGCTTCGCCGGTTTACGGGCCAGACTTCACTCCCTCCTTGAGTGATAAACGGGTGCTAGTCATTCCTAAAACACGTGCCTTTACGAGCCTTCCCAGCCGGTCTGGGTGAGGCGGCGGCGCCACGCCAAAGTCCTATGGCAGCTCGCACCACTTGAGGCTTGTCGCACTGTCCCGTATCAGCGAGTTTATTTGACACGCCGGAAGGAAAAGAAGAAGGAGAGGACAACAGATCGGTTCCGTGCATACCATAGAGTCTTGTCATTCTGTTTCACCTACATCACACGCGAAAATGAAAGCGAACGTGTGCAGATGCACGCTACTTGTTGAGGGATAACTCCAGACCATCTCACATGCACCAGGCATGTTCGTGAAGGGTCAGACTCCGGGCCCCACATCGGGATGTGCGCACCGCAGCGGCCAGCAACGCTGTGTACGCAACATAGGATACCGCTATCCGTGGACCAACCGCGCCTTCTTCCAACCAAAAGGCAAAGCAAGCACGATGGTGTTACGGGTACCCCTTCTCACTGGTCCTACCCACGGCTACAGATCCACACAGAAGACAAGACATTGAGAGAGAACCCACCGTGGTCGGATATATGAATCCTATGCACCACCTTCCGAACAACCCCTGAGTGCCCAACAGAATTATGACTATATTACGGTCAGGTGAAAATGAGTTCCTGAAAATTGGCCATGCGGAGCGAGGCGTACTCGTTCACCACGGTGATGGGCACGCATTGTGCAGGCATGTGCAGGCATGACGGTAATGGTGATAGTCACGTGGCACATTCGTTCGTTCCTCCGGTCCCCGGTCCGCATATGAGATGACCACGCGAGTTCGAGTGACACGTGGCACGTGATTTGTGCAGCAGCAGTTGCACTAACTCTAACACAACTCTCTACTAGCCTCCCTGTTCACCAATAGTTACTATGTACCAGTAGTAGCCATGTGATCTGGGCACTGCCCTGGAGCGCGAATAAAGTCAAGTACAAAAAAAAAACTCTAACACCACACATTTCAAAGTGTAGGCACAAGAATTTAAATTTACTTATGGATTCACAGCTTTGTGTGACATATTGCTATGGATTGGTTTCCGTGCTTATGGGATTTTCGATATTTGACACATGTCCTATCTTACCAGATCCAAGCAGGAGGAGAATCACAATCCTTGAAGGCAGGAATTCAGGAGAAAATTGCAATACTGGCAGGGAGGGCCAAGTGGGACCAGATAAAGGCTGAAGGACAGCGTACACATCCGAAGCTTCTAACACTTGAAAAGGTGATTGAGTCACCATTTATTTGAACTGTAGGGCATTGAACTACCGTACATTGATGAAGTAATGCAAGTGGTGGCGGAAACAGTACACGTATACATGTAGGTGAACCCCAAGCCCTTACTTTGTGTAACAGTTCAGTAGTTTCCATACCGCGCATTGTATTTGTAATACTACTAGCACTACAATGGCTCATGCCGCGATGGAAGTTCCATGATTTTGTAAGCAATTATTGCTTGTACGTGTTACACCCCACGCTGACTACTATGTTCTGAAAGTAGCTGCGCGACCTCGTGACGCAGGTCTTTCAACGCACTCACTAATGGGGTCCTACCTTGGTTATCCTTGACGCCTAAATCTGCGCCATGCTCAAGCAGAAAGCGTGTAGCCTCGAGCTCCCCTTCGATTGATGCATTATGCAACGGAGTTAATCCGTTGTCATCCCGTGCATTCGGATCTGCTCCACTCTCGAGTAGTAGCCGCATGATGTCAAGAAAACCTCCGGTTGATGCTCTGTGAACTGGGGTGCAACCGTAATTATCGCGGGGGTTGATGCCTGGATTATGTCCAAGTAGCACCTCAAGGGTTTTGGTGTGTCCAGAAAGCGATGCCTGATGCAGTGAAGTGTACCCATCCTCATCCACGGCATTCACGTCTGCACCATGGGTGAGGGTCCACTCCACAATGTCAAGACGCCCGACTCGTGATGCTTCACAAAGTAGAGTGAATTTTAGATTGTCCCGGATGTTCATCTCCGCACCATTATCCAGTAGTAACTGTGCGATCTGGAAGTGTTTCTTGAATAATGCAGCCCCTAGTGGAGTTCCACAGTGTCCACGCCTCGCATTCACGTGCTGCGGGTGTTCCTTTATTAAGTGGACAACGAGCTCATGAAATCCACATAGTGAAGCATAGTATAGAGGAACCACACTGGGTTCTTCGTCGTCCATGACGAATGAAAATTCAAAAATGTTGTAAGATTCGTCAATGTCATAGATTCTGCGCCAGGCTGAAAAATGTGGTCTGTCCAGGTCAAAGATACTTCTTATCCCATCTTTTAGGCGTGACCATATGTTCTTGAACTGTGCGTGATCCACCCAATATTGTGCAGCATATCGAGCCAGAGGAAACGTTTCATTGGCGCTATATTCAACGCGATCGTCCAGTTGCAACAGAGTAGCAAGGCATGCCTGTGATAAGGCCATGTGAGAAGCCTCCAGAGGAACATGATAGCACGAAACATCTCCAGTCGAACCCGCCAGCCGATTTGACATCAGGAACTCCTTCACAGAGAAGTGCGAAAACTGCACTACTTGAGAGCCGTCGTCGTTCACAATCGCAATTAAACTTGAGCAAATAGATAGCACAGCTTCTTGCTCGTCTTCCCACCGCCAGCTCGGGTTCAGCTTCGGGATTTCTCCCTGTGATGCATCAAAGTCAAGGGCAAGAACCTCTGCAAGCTCTTGCACCCGGAGTGGTCGAATCGCCGTGGCGAGGCACTGCAAGAGACGATGAGCGTGATCTCGGTTCGCCTTTCTGATCTGTCGCAACACGCGCTCATATGTCTCGTCCAGGGATTCCGGCAATTCTCTCAGGGTACGCCGCACACTTGGTGGGAGACAGTCTCGTAATGTTTCCAACTGGCAGAAAACCCATCGAAACCTGAATTAGATATCAGTTAACTTTCCACAAAATATGGCACGACCGTCTCACACTCACATTCCATCAGCTTTTTCTGAGAGTGTCTCAATAACCAGGTTCTTATCCTCGTCTCGCCATCTCTTCATCATTGTCTCCGAAGTCGAGTAAACAACAGAGCGGACATAGTCCACAATATCTTTCTTTTGTCCGCTTTGCTCGTGAAGCGAGACAGGGTGAAACGCCAACGGCTCAAGGTTAGCACGGATATCGATCTCTGGACGACTAGTCACGCATATCCGAAGATTTGGCAGGCGCAAGTCGACAAGCTCCTTCACCATTTGAAGCACCTTCTCCCGTGCGGTCGGAATCCCAGAAGTGTTCGGACACTCATCGAGCGCATCCATGATAATGTAAACTGGACCTTGGTCCGGGAGTGTGAGCATCTGTTTTAGGCATTCCATCAAGACACTGTCGCTCGGTTTTTGTGCACCGTCTTCGTGTGCCACATAAGCACGGAAGAGTATATCACAGAAAGGATCAGAACGAGCAGAAAGTTGGATTAGGAGTGAGGGGAGCAAGTTATGGCGATGTTGCTTATCGAGGTCTCGAAAGTCGAAATAAAAATAGGCGACAGAGGCTAATCCGGCCTCGCGCAGGGCCAGGACATCTTGAATGATAGCCGAACTTGTCCATAACATAAGTTCTGGCAAGGCCGGGGTATTAGATAGACAACATACCAGAGAATGCTTTTTCCAGAGCCCGCTGTCAAAGCAAGAGACCATAAGAAAACGACAAATGGTAGATGGTAGAAGAGGCATACGCTTTCCATGAATCCATAAGAGGGATCCGGTCGACTTCCATTCGTTGAAGATAGTTCCTTGGAAGAACCACTGTGCAGTTCCCTTGTGTTGCGCACCTGATGCGATGTTATGATTTGTGGAGGGGTCTGGGGGAGAGAGCCATTTCCGAAGGTCCTTTCTTAGCTGATTCCCTGTGGTGTTGTTTGGGCACAAAGGAAAGTGGCGAGGGTAAAATATCACGAACGCTTGACTTGGTCTAGGGTGTTGGCGGTCTGCTGGATGATTGCTTTTGCTTCCCTTCCGTCTGGCCATATAACGGTTGAGGATTGTGCTGATAATTGCATAAATACTGGGCGCGCACCTTGAATTACCACTTTCACATTATCACCAACTCCTTTCACCTCCTCACTAACGCCTTTCACGTCCTGGCCGACATCCTTCACTTTGTCATCAACACCCTTTACCTGGTTGCCGATGTCAGTCACTTTTCCATCGACAATATGGGTAATCTTCAAGGTTTCCGCAGTAGCCATCCGAGCTTCCTCCTGCGTTAGCTTGTCAAGCCTCTTCAACGAATCCTCCATATCTGTCCGTCCTACCAGTTTCTTCAGGTATAGTTCTAGAGAAAAATACGTTATGAGTATCGTGAAACATACGATATCTCTATCAACTTACTTGTTTGACTCTGCTTAATATCTTTCGTGGCGATAGCGAATATAGACAGAACTTCCACCATTATCTTCACAATTATATCCGTCATTCCCGCAGTCGGTGGTACTTCCGTATAAGCCTCCAAGCGTTTGAAGAAATTCTCGATCCGCTCAAAAAGGTCACCGAGTACCTCTTGGCTCGCACCAACATCCTTAGCCGCCTAACAGTACTTGGGGTTACAATGACTCTTAGTAAGGAATCGGGAAACTGACCAAGAGGAACACGCCGATACCCGCAAAGATCACTTTTGCAGGTGAGAACGCCTGGAGAATAAACATTAAATTGCAGATTCACGAAGATATAGCCATAACGAGCGCACTAAACCAACGCCCTCTCCAAGCGCTGCAGAAAATGCATAAAGTACATTGATGGTCGGGTTAAGCCACCTTTTCAATCTCTCATCGCCACTCCGAGATTCTTCCAATTCCTCGACCTGTCCATGAAGCACAGCCAGGATTGCACTAGGAGAGTCGCAAGATTGTAACTGTGCGGCTAAAGGATGAGTGGACAGATCTTTCTTTGTTTTCTTTTTGTACGCCTTTAAGGCAGCATTGAAGATGGAATGAAATTCGGAAGAGGAAGACATGATGGCTCGGATGGTAGCGTCGTATGGGACGACAAAACTGAGAGTACGCGAAAGTGCACTGCCTCGCGTATGTAGAGATAACCCCGCAAGGGATACTATCTTAGATGAGCTATACCTTGATATAGGTGATAGACGCGCAGGATCAACGATAACGTTCAGGTGTCGCTGTGGCAGCCATGGAAACGGAGCAAAGGAGACAATTCCTGCGGTACAGCCATCTGCAGTGTCCTTGCCTTGTTACCCCAGCTCTGCCTGCTACTCGCAAGCTCGTTATTACACTCCGTCGCCAACTGTTTATCATACATTACCATGTCTTCAGCTCACCAGCCTCCTCCATCATCTTCAAATTTCCAATCAATCCTCAATGCCGCCTTGAAAGAGTACAAGAAGAAGACGGGGAAAGAATTAACGACGCACCCACTCTTCGCTGAGCTTCAAAATTGCCGATCACCAGATTCCATCCTAGCCGTACTCCAAGAGCAAGCCCGCATCTTCGATGGATCTAGGGGCGGAAATGAGCGATTAATGATGTGGCTTACTCCGACTGTGAACATCCTTTATTCATTTTCTGCGACCCTTGGCGAGGGCGTTGGCCTAGTAAACCTCAGGCACTATCTTGAAAATAGTCTGCACGTTGACTTATTTCTTAGGTATTCTCTCCTGCAAAAGTTATATTTGCTGGAATAGGCGTCCTCCTAATGGCGAGGATCTTTCCTTGATTCCCCTTTCTCTGGTTATCATGACACCCAAGTCTCTCAGGCGGCTAAGGGAGTGGGCTCGAGCCAAGATGCGCTTTTGAGCCTCTTTGAACGCATCGAAAACTTCTTCAAGCGCCTGCAAGCCTACACCGAAGTGCCACCAACCGCAGCCATGACCCACATAATCGTCAAGATAATGGCTGAAGTGTTGTCTATTCTTGCTATTGCGACAAAAGAGATTAAACAGAAACTAATGAGTGGGTTGGCTGCCGAAAATAGGATTCTCTTCTCTAACTTTCAAATAGAAACATATCTTAAGAAGCTAGCAGGGAGGACAGATATCGAAGATGCACTACAGAGGTTGGACCAGCTGACACAGGAAGAGGCCCGAATGGCGATTGCACAGATGCTGAAGACTACCAGTGATATAAAAGATGGTGCGCGATTCGTTCAAACTCGTCATCCACTTTAGCTTGAGCCTTCGTCCAGATGGCAAGGAAGTAAAGGTAGCGGTGGAACAGATCGCGAACAATGTAGACGATCTTCACCGTTTGTGTTTTCATGACCCCTCTGTTGTTGCCGAAAATGTTTAACCACTACCGCAGAGAGCCAGGTGCAAGATAACCTTTGGAAATGGTTATCCCCTCCTGACCCATCGACAAACCACAATATTGCATGCAAAGCTCACCACAAGAGAACGGCGGAGTGGTTCTTTCAATGTAGTATCTTCAAGGAATGGAAGTCAGCGACTGGCTCCTTACTGTGGGTCCATGGGAAGCGTACGTTCTTTTGTTCATTCTAGGCGTGAGCTCTTCATGAGCATTCCATGGTTGCACAGCGGGTTCAGGAAAGAGTATCCTCTGGTTCGTGGATGTTCGACTATTCTTGCATAAATAGACCTATGTCACCTCTCAGCTCCACAATTATTCACGACGTCAACGCCATGTGCGAGGCTGGATTGGCTACCATGGCATATTTCTACTTCGACTTCAGGGACGTAAATAAACAAAACCTCCACAACTTACTCCTCTCCCTTCTCATCCAACTCTCTGCTCAGTCCAACCCTCGTTGTGGTGTACTCTCCCGCGTTTATTCGACACACGGCAGGGGCGCACGACAGCCTAGCGATGACGTTCTGATGGAATGTCTGAAAGAGATGCTCTCACTTCCAGCTCAGGCGCCAACTTACATTATTATGGATGCTCTCGATGAGTGTTCCAACACTTCTGGAATGCCATGCCCACGGGAAGAAGTTCTTGATTTCGTGAAGGAACTCGTTGACCTGGGCCTTCAAGATCTACGCGTATGTGTCACTAGCCGTCCAGAGATCGACATTAAAGGTGCACTCGAGCCCTTGACCTCTCGCCTCATGTCCCTTCATGACCAAAGTGGACAAAGTCAGGATATACTCGAGTATGTCAGCTCTGTCGTTTCCTCAGATACAAAGATGCGGAGATGGAGGGAGGATGACCGGGAGCTGGTTATCCAAACGCTCTTTGAAAGAGCGGACGGAATGTAAGAGTATTGTCATATGCTCTACCATTTTTATCTTATTAAGCACAGGTTTCGATGGGTTTTCTGTCAGCTGGAGATGCTGCGCCACTGTCTCCCGCCAAGCGTCAAACGTTTCCTTAATGAGTTGCCTGATACTCTCGATGAAACTTACGAGCGCGTACTACGGGAGATACATAAGACGAACCGTGACCATGCTCATCGTCTCTTACAATGCCTCACGGTTTCCATCCGACCACTTCGTATCGAGGAGCTTGCGGAAATTCTGGCGATGGACTTTGGCGCAGCCCAGGGAGCGGTTCCAACGTTGAACACCGACTGGCGCTGGGAGGATCAAGAACAAGCCGTGCTTTCGGCATGTTCTAGTTTGGTTTCCATAGTCATCGGCGATGGCGGTTCTAAAGTGGTGCAGTTCTCTCACTTCTCCGTCAAGGAATTCTTGTGCTCGAATCGCCTTTCTACTTCGAGCGGGGATGTCTCGCGTTATCATATTCCTCTCGAGCCAGCGCACACGATCATTGCGCAAGCTTGCCTTGGGATGCTGCTCCAGTTGGGTGATCAAATTAACGACGAGGACCTGAAAAGCTTCCCCCTAGCTGAGTACGCTGCACTCTACTGGATGGACCATGTTCAGTTCGAGAATGTGTTTTTATACACCAAAAACGGGATCGACGACCTGCTAGACTCAGACAAACCGCATTTTACAGCATGGGTCTGGTTACGAAAATTCGATAATACTTTGCGGTATTATTCGACACCACCGAAAGCAGTCCCCTTGTACTACGTCGCGTTTTGTGGGTTTTATGGCCTAGCAGAACACCTCGTTATCAAGCATCCACAAACTGTGAATGTTAGAGGCGCTGGTGACTTCGAGTATCCACTTGTGGTAGCACTATTCAAGAAGCACTTCGATATTGCCGAACTCCTAATCAAGTATGGTGGCGATGTAGATGTCCGCGGCAGTAAAGGACAGACTCCACTGCACAAGGCCCTCTCTTGGCCGCACAGATCCGACGTGATTCCATTTCTACTCAAGAAAGGTGCGGATGTGAATATCCGACAGGATGACCTCTCGACTCCACTCCATGTAGCAGCAGTGAATGGAAACGTCGAAGCTGTTGGGAGGCTTTGTGAATACAATGTAGAGGTCAATCTTCAAGATAGATTCGGTAATACTCCGTTGCACCTATCATCGCAAGGTCTTATCTCAGGCCCCGACCACGATTACATCGGTGTCATGCGGATTTTAATGGCGCACGGTGCAGACGTGGCTGCACTGGACAAGAAATCCTGGACCCCATTACACTGGGCGTCGTTTAATGGGAAGGTCGAGGCTGCACGCATTTTACTTGAGCATGGCGCAAATGTCCACCTGGAAAATAACAAAGGTAAGACCCCATACCAGATGGCATTGGCGAACGGGCATCAAGAGATCGCACAAATGCTGTCAGAGCATGGCGGCAAGTGAATGAGAAGATAACACAGCATTTACAAGCCTACTCTACGGATATACTCTACATGGATATAGAATCATGTAAAACCGGAATTACTTACCGTGACCATTTAGAGTCTTGATAATAGAACATCATACCAGTGTAAAGCCAGAGATACGGCCCAGAGTCAGATGAAACGTCAGAATATCCTGAAGCCCCAAAAGGATCATATCTCCTTTTCTTCGGCTCTGAAACGAGATGACGTCGGCCGTTGAGCGCGAACTATGGAACGGGAGCGTGGACCCAGTCCAGCCAATTGGTCAAGGCGAGAACAAATTGCCAACCTGTCCAGACTGCGGATCACCTCTCATTGATCCTCGGCCTTTCTTGATGCTTTTGAGGACTCTCAAACGCGCGATAACCTTACTCCAAGTAACGAGCGCGAATATTTGGGACCGGGAGTTGTGGTCTCTGCCGGTAGTTAGACTTGGCTCATGGCGCTCTTATACTTGTCAGCGAGCGATGCAATAACCTCGTTGCAGTTGGTCTGCTTATACACGAATCACCTATAAAAAGAAAATTATGGGCACCCTTCGCATGCACGAGGCGTATGTTTCAGAGAACCCGCGGAGAGTGAAATAAAAACTGAGCACGAGGAGATATGACATGGAAGTGATGGGAGGTGGTATAGAAGAGACGACCATTCAGGATAAATTAAGCATCGCGCGGCGCACCTACGTGTACAAGCTTCATCTCCTACTACGTATGATCACCGCCCATATGAGCGATACTTTGGACTACGCGAATCACATCACGCGCGAATTACTTGACTCGCGTCAAACGTTTGGGGCGTTTGCTCTCTTCAGAGAGGCCACTACACCCGCCAAAATAGCTTATGTTTCAGGGCTGAAGGCAAAACTACAGCCTTCCTACTGTGGTATTGTGGAACGAAAATGAAACGTTGCGAAGCGATGAGACACGGCGGGTGCTCGGTTTGCCTCGGAAAATATTCGAGGCCAGTAATTTACTGGAGTGTCTGATGGGGAATGGGAAGGTGGTAATAAAAATCACCTTACTCTCCCCCGCCGCTGACATCCTTAAAGTGGTAATATTGTCACACGACATCTCTAAAGTGGTAATCTTGTCACACGATTGTGATTTGTAATAATATTTATTTTAAAAAGGAAGTTATCGTTGAATATTTATTTTAAAAGGGAAAGTAATCAACGAAATATCATTACAAACCAATTGGAATAAGATCAGATAAGGATTAGATAAGAACTTTAGCATTCTCGCGGCGTTCTCGCTACTCTATGTCTAGCTATTTTATGACTTTAAATGTCATATAATAATAGCATTGGGCATACTACTCATGTAAATCTATACCCTGTCACCTTCCATATTTCCTTAGCAATCGTGTCAATGTGCTCTCTCTCAGAAACCAGTGGGTCATTTGGAACAGTGAAAATTCCTGTAAACTCTAGATTGTGGTATGTTCTAAATTGCGTTCGAAGGGAGCCAAACATTTCCCCCTCAAGTATCGAATATCTGTAGATTATACTGTTAGTCCTTATCTATATCCATAGTGTACGATCGCGAGACCGTATGAGTTCGTTGCGGAGAAAGGTTCCGCGAGAAGAGGGAAAGAGAAGAAGATGCTGAAGTCGTCGAAAGTGCTGATGCGCCGAAATGCTTGATATGCCGAAATGCGTCGATATGTCGAATACGTCGAAGGCTTGCTGGCTTTGGCTGTTTGCTGGCTTTTTCTGGCTTGCTGGCTTTGCTGCTGCTGGGTCCGCTGACCTTGGGCTTGTCGTCGTCGTGATGGTTGCTTTAGCACTCAAAAGGAGAAAGAGAGAGAGAGAATGACCGTAGATTGCGCTTCTGCTCGGTGATCCTACTACAAGCAAGTATGTACCTTTAAATACCTGTAGAGAGACCTAAGAGAAGGGCGGTGATGAAGTAGAGTTTGTGAAGAAAGAGGTTAAAGCCTGAGAGGCGAGATGAAGAAGGCAATTAGGATGAAAAGGAATGAACGGGAAGGCGGCCCGGAACGCAAGCAGTCTAAAGATAATGTTTCGTGCTATGTATCGATCGCATTTATATCGTATCAGAGACAGTCAGAAACTAAGGTCGAATTAACGTCAGAATGTTTTATTAGCAGAAATTATAATGAAGAAAGCGAACTGGTCCAGCCAGAAGTGGTGACATTCGAGAGAGAGTGGATTGAAGGCGTGAGGAGGTAATGCGGGCCGGAGTGGATGGTTTCGGGCTCAGAGCTCACGCTATTCCTACAATAGTAAGTTACTGATAACCACATAATCAATTTCGTCCTCGCTCTTTATGAGATTGCGCGCGGCCTGAGGTCTGCTTGAGATTCCTTCATCTCCTGATGTGTCTTCATCCACCCTCTTGGCTATTTCACGTACTTGTGCACTCATTTTTTTGTAGCAGGAGTGATATCATCCATTGCATGGACAGGAGGGGGGAGGATGTTAAGCATTTTCACTATTAGGTTACACAGTTACAGTGCTTAAAAAAAAAAAACGTTATCTACATGTCACATGACTTTTATTTGTAATGGTACTTTGTTGATCAACGATAACTTTCCTTTTTAAAATATAATTACAAATCACACTCGTATGACAATATTACCACTTTAGGGATGTCAGCGGTGGGGGGAGAGGTGGGTGAGCTGGTGAGCTAGGATCAGTCTGACGACTTGAGCGTCCTGAGAACCTTGTGAAGTTGTTTCCATTCCATGGTGGAATGCAAGTGCAAGTCCCCCCCAGGCCTACTCTCTCTCCATCAGTCGCCCTCCTGATAGTTCCAATCACTCACTCTGGTCCGCCGCGACTGAACCCCGGGGCGAGGGTCTTTCACCCTTCTCCCGGCACACCACATCCACTCCCTTTCTACTTTTCCCCGCGTATGTTTTCATATGGACTGACCACCCACCACTGCGTTCCTTTCAATAGTTACTATATACTGGTAGTAGCCGCGCGAGTTAGGCATCGTCCCTTGAAGCGCGTGATCAACTCGAATTTCTTTTTTTAAAAAAAGGTGCAAGTCCCCGTTTGTAGTGGTGCGGCCCGCGGGAGTCGGATGTCCTTCCTGTTTTGGAAATTCCCCTCTCGGTCTTGAAGCAAGTAAATGGATACTTTTTTTGTCAACAAAATTGTCCAGGAGATTGATTGTAAAGACTGTGCATCCCTGCCGTACGAAAAGACTAACTAGCTAGATTAGATAATATTTAGTCCATCTCTAAAACCTAATTCGTATCATGGGTATCAACGGATTATATTTATGGCCTTTAACAACGCGACATCGCCTAAAGCTGGAAGGGTTGGATGTAGAATCCGTCGCGGATACAGGAGTCACGTTTGGAGGAAGGGACAAAGCCCTTATCGCAACGATCGATAACACAGCGACCCCTCGAGCATCGGACATTTCGGGCATAAGGGAGGGTCGTGCAGTCGACACCCTCAGGGCCTTGCTCTGACATGAAAAGGAAAGGATTAGGGGACATGCATCCGCCGCCTGAAGGGGAAAGCAGATAAGCGGCGGGAAATAAAAATTTGCACAAGGCAAGGACACAACTTACAGCTCTCCAATGTGGTGTCCGTGTTGAGGCACTCAAAGGCAGCCGAGCCCTGGTACACTCCACAAACTTCCTCACCCTTGTCACAGGTAGCTAACGCGTCGTCGTGGGTGAAAATTCCATGGGCTCGCGCTTTTACATCCGGGCTTAGGTTCCTCTTATAGTAGGGCTGAGCCGCAGATGAGCCGCAACCCTAGGACATGGCGTTAGCTGTAAGTATCAAGCTATGGACACCTGGGATAGTCTCACGTAGCTAAAGGTGCCACAAACGCCATTACAGAGTGTGTAAGGGGGGGCACAAACACAATGATTGCCCTTCTTGACATATGGGGGCTCACAGTCGAAATCACAAGGATTGTCCGGACTGCAAACGGGTTTCGAATGATCGGGGTAGCGGCAATGCTGTCCGCCAGGGGCGGAATTGATCTGATATTGGAAAAGTGAGTCGTTTAACCTGTCAAGTTCGTGGAAGGGACAGGCTCACCAACGAGATAAGATCACCGCTAACTAGATCTTCTCCGTAAGTCTCGACAAGTAGTTGAAGATCGACATTGGTCTTGAGGACAACAGGCAGTGCTGAAAGACACAAGCAGATGTCGAGACAGGCCTCAAAGACGGAGGCAGGTAGGATGAGGTTGACGGAAGCAAGAGCAAATGCATCGATATTCACACAAAGGTCGAGGATTGCACGAGGCTCGACATGCTGGTGAAGGGTGCGACCGGGAATGGCGACTACGGGAAGGGAAATTGCTGAGACAGCGAAGAAAGACGAAAGAAGACGACGCGAAAGCTTCATGATAATGAATGACTGTGCTGTTCAGCTGGTTGTAGAGGCCAAGAGCAGAGAAAGGGCTCGCTGGGGTAGGGGAGGGAAGGGAATCCTATGTTATGTCCGCAACCCACACAACTGAGCTTTAAAGATGCGGGAAAAGAAGTCATGCCGTGAAGTCAATAAATCTATGTGAGGCCCAACATTTCGGGAAATCGTTCGAGACTGAAGCTAATTGTGCGGCCCACCCTTAAGAAACTCCATCAGGAATGGAAGGACTCGACCCAAAAAGGTAACAACACCGGGCAGCGGCCTTAACAGGCTGGACCCATGAGAAGAACGTGAACAAAAGGTCCGAGAGTATGTCAGAGATCTGAAAGGTAATTATAGCAATTCATTTTCTTGACAAATCTCGTCCTCCGGGTAGACTGCCAACCGTTGAGGACCGAAATTAACGTTCCTTCTGTAAGGGGAGAAAAACGCAGATAATGGCAAGTAACACCCAAACAGAGCAATCAATTAACTCAAGGCCGTGTCATTAAATGTAAATACCGCGTCCAACATCATCTGAAACGAGCGGATACGCACAAGGGGCCACCCAATCCAGAAAGAAAGCACCATCCAGTAAGAAGAGACGAGGCGTAACGGGATTGGTCCCCGTCATGTCCGGAGAAGTGCCCATCAGACCGAGTGATCCATTTGCATTGTCACACGAAACTCACAAACATCATCATCCATTCCATGTGTCGCCGCGGTAGTTTGAGAAGCCGCTCAACTCGAACTCGACCGTGCCGTGCCGACCACAAACCCTCGGCCCGGCCCGGTAAGTGCAACTCCGTTATGCGAGCTTAAGCTTGCCGGTTGTCTGTGCCCCCACCCACCCTAACCATAGCCTGACTTGGAGACCACAACGGAGCGACTCGCAGGCGGCCCAAGCTCCAAGAATGCTCTAAACCAGCTTTGTAAAGTGGCTTTTGGCTCAGATATTCAATGCTCGGAGGACACCCATGACTCAGAGCTTGGGGAGAATAGTAACTCTTCTTCCAGCCCTAATGGAAACCCACTGGGATCCAGGAATTAGAGGGTGCTGTGCCCTAGTTCTATCTGGCTCTCTTGACGTTTCACGTACAAATTCATGGCGTTGCTGAATCAAGGGATACATGCCGGACTGGGAGGACCGCGGGTGTGTGAAATCTTCAAGGTTTCTGTGCATGCTGTGGCTCCGTCTTCGAGCATCTTTAGAAACCCTCCGATCATACTGTCGGCGCTATATTTCTGCAACGAAGAAATGAAATACAGCAAGTTGAGAAGTTACAAGACCCTAATGCCGCTCTTGCCGCCGCGCGCTCATGGGTGACGTCTTGCATGATGAGATGATCCGACACATCTTCCTTCTTTACTGGGCCGGCACTCTTCTCTCCTGGGAACCGCCTCCAGGTTCTCAAAGCCGTGATGTGAGCCGGCGCTGATCCTCGGAGAGAGGTTGTCCCGTGGGAAGACAGACAAGAAAACCTCGCTCTTGAATATAGAATATAGAGTTATATGATTGGATAATCTCAGTACACAGTACACTGATAGTTGACTAGCGAATGGCGACCTTCCAAGACTCCCGTTTGCCCCACGGCCGCCAAAGTCCGCTTGGTGCCTTGCTGGTAATTGACACCTTCAATATTTCGCTCGCTGTAATATGAGCAAGTTCGCTGCACGTCCAACTCAAACTCAGTGTATGCTAGCTAAAAGTAAAGAGCCCACTCATTACTCTGTAATACGCCTGAAGCTGGCCTTCCTTTATGAAAACTCTCTGGAGGTGTCACGGCTTGGGCAGGTTCACTCGTCCGTTGGGGATGGGATCGTCAACACCTATCCGAAAGATGAACGGCGCTCAGGAGGCACTTCGCAAGTCTAGGGTCCGCGCACATTAAGCAACAATCAGCAGTGCGATGTGCGGGTTCATTTCACAACTTCCGCCCCGCGGCGCGCATGCAAGCGTCCCCGTGCCAAACATCGCCACGCAGCTCCAAACGCATCATCCTCACCGCAAGGCCCACTATCCCGATTCCGCGGCTTCGCGCATTGGAAAAGTGGGAAGGAGAAATATACCCTCATCTGAGGATTCATAAAAAAACCCAAGAAGGCGAGCGATGTATCTCCGTTTATTCAAATATCAACGATCCGCGCGCAAAGGACGGCATGTTCTGAAGATTGTCTGGTGTGACTTTGAACTGGTATTTGGCTATCAACCAATATAGGGAAGAAAAGCTCCCGCGACAGCCGAAAAAATAAATTGGTTTTGGGAGGTACCATTCCTCCCTCCTGTGCCTCTTGTGCCGCGGTAGCGAACAATCCTGAACGCAGGCCTCTCTCCCGAATCAAACAGCTCCGCCCTCGGCGGGTGGCACCGGAAGAAACACGCTCTGGCTATTAATTTTCAAGCCATTGTACACATCCAATCCTCAGTGAGTGCGAGGCAAAGTGTTCCCGAATGGTGAGAGGTAGAGAGGGGGAGCCCCTGAGATAACTAAGACTTCGAAGGAGGGTGTATCGTACTTGAACTTGCGAATACGCTGCTTGCTGGTTTCATTTGACCTTGCGCTTTGACGTTGTCAAGAAGTTCTTTAGCACACAGAGAAAAGAGAGAAAGGGAGAGAAATATTGTTTGATTTCTGCTTCTGCTAGCTCACTGGCTGGTCTACTACAAGCATTGTATGTACCCTTATATACTTGCAGAGAGACCAAGTTATGAAGCAGAAGTGGGTGAATTTGGATGAAAGGAGACAAGACGAGTGAAATGAAGCCAGGCAATAAAGACGGAGAGGTAACAGAGAGGTGGTGAAACTGGTTTTTAAGGAATGGACGGGCAAGCGGCCCGAGATGTGCATGTACTAATATGATATGATATGAGTCGAATGTTTGAAACTAAATCATAAGTGCTCTAATACAGGACTTGTAACGAAAGAGAGGAATAGTGAGTTTGATCAGGAATGGCGATAGCTGGACGTTTCATGCGAGCCGCCCGAGCCATCCTTACACGTAATCGTTCAATGCTCAACGCTGTCGCGCAAAATAAATATTGTAATTCCTTCCCTCCTATTCCACAAGTGATGCGTAATTCCAGCTCCCTCTTCGCGTACCTGCACCGCGCGCAACAAGATATGAAGCTAACCAGACACCATACACTCGCATTTCTACAAGGTAGTGTAAGGTTAGCTCGGGCGTTGGACGCAAAACCTCTGGCCGTCACCATTTCTGGCTGGACCATTTGCTCCCTCTTTCATTACAACTCTTGACTATAAATTTTCTGACATTAATTCATGACTTTTAGTTTCGGACAGACTCTGATACGGTACAAATGAGATTGATTCATGGCACGAGCAATTTAATTAGCATTTTACACTCAGTTTTCGGATTCATCTCCTTTTCGTCCTTATTGCTCGGTTTCGTCCTCTTTCGTCTTGTCCTGCTCGGCTCTGCCCTCTTTCTTCGAGATTCATCCTATGCTGCTTCATAACGCTCCTTCAACTAGGACTCTCTACAAGTATTTAATGGTACAGGTACATGCTTGTAATAGGACCGGGGCTCCTCCTTCTCTCTCACATCACCTCTGCCTCTCTCTTTGCTTGGGAACATGCTTTGGATTGGATCCGTTCAGTAACTTTTTAGCTAGCCTCTGTCATGGGTTTACAACCATATCCCCTGCATCTCTGTCATCATACTAGTAGCCCGTGGCTGGAATCACTGGAAGCTGCTGATCTGCTCCTTTAAGTGAGTGAAAACTAAAGACTAAAGGATACCTACGCCCAGTCTTTAAAGTATGACTCATCAAAACAATATTGTTCCGCGCCTGCTCCAGTTTTTTCTCAAACTCCACACAGAATTCTTCTCCTTTCAGGGTGTGCGTCTTCATGCAGGAGCAGTCTTCTGTCCTGACGTGGGCCCGAAGAGCCTCCAAGTATCTCCCGCGGAAGCTTGAAGGTTTGAAGAGTGGGCAAACAAATCCATTAGATCCCATGAGTCCGTTCCGAATAACACCTTTCGACCAGAGAGGATGAGCACCTTTTTTTATTAAGAGACAGTCAACCCAGATATTAAATGGCGCGACATAAAGCAAAGAGAAGCACGAGATAAGACTAAGTTTGCAGCATTGGCGAAAGTGGATCAGGTCACTGAGTGCCGAGCCTTCAAACGATCGTAAAGCCTCTCCGAGATACTCGAACATCATTGGGAAATCTAAAGTAAGACGGGCGGCGGCCTCCGTTTCCGGAACAAGCCTTTCTCTGTACGCGATGGCGTATAGACGGAAGGCCTTGGCGCCAGTTGGGGAAAGTAATCCTCTGCGGCTGACCTCGGCTCGAATCCGGGATTGGATGGCGACCATATCATATTTTTGACACGCAGAAAGCAGACACAAAATCTTCTCGTCTGAGTCAGGGATCACCGGATCAACGGGATACAGCACCGATATAAGACTGTCCAGCACTTCAGCATCCTCAGGCAGGTGCACTATGGGAAGCCCGTTGACGGCTTCATTTTCAGAGGGTTGAGGGAGAGAGAACATGTCACTAAAGAATGGTGATGAGGCAACTAAAACTGATCTGTGGACGCGGAATCTGGCAAGATCGGATGAAAGAAGTATAATATCGGCATTAGGCATATCAGAGTATTTTGTTGGAGACCAGCTTTGGTAAGATGGCTTGTCAGGGCCTTCAAAGTTCGTTCCTTCACCCAGGAGTAATAAATCTGACTCAGCCTAAAAAAATGTTCGGATTAGTAGCCGAGATGATTGCATCGATGATGACTCTCACCCTGGTCATACTGTCATGGACGACAGCTGTCAAAGCAACCCAAAACGCGCGTATCTCCTTGCTAGACATATCTTCACAGGCTGTGCAACTATGTCCTTTGTGGCTCTGCCCTTGGACAGGGTTTGCCAAGGACATGTGGAATTTAGTGAGATCGAAGAGGGCGGGGGTTTTCTTTAATGATGTAATATAGTTATCCACTGATGAACCTGAAGCTGTACATTGTAGGCCATTCAGAATACACGGTGCGCGAGACGTCTTGAACTCTTCAAGATCCGATGCAAGATTTCTCCGGACCCTGTCGTGATATTTCCAGAGTTCGTGAAGAAAGGCACCTGGCATCATATCGTGCTTGTCACTAAAATCCTCAATAATCAAAGGTGAGAAGTTCAGAGTGGATCGTGCTGCCTGAAGCGCCTCCTGACGAAGCCCATATTTCTGGGCGAGAGAATAAATAAGGAATGCGGTCTCTTCTCGAATGAATTGTGGTTCCTGGAGAGCGATGTGGTTCCGGATGTGTATGAGAGCCACGTCCATATTATACTTTTGAGCAGCTGACAAGAGTTGCATGGTTTGTTCAAGAGTTGAAGGAAGAATGGGTGGTACAGGAAAAATGTAAGAGAGAAGGCTGAAAAGGACGCTGCCAGTTTCGGGGAGCTGAACGATCGGAAGTGATGAGGTTGCAACATCCGAGTTGAGGGAGGCTACAATGTGTTCGCCGAGTATGGGAGAGCTATGAAAGATATAAAAGTTTAGCACAGAGAATTCATAGAAATCGCAAGATCTCAGGATGGTGTCTGCTTCAGGGAAATCGAAGAGTAATTTCTCTGAGTCGAAAGATACGACCTCGGGGGTGACTTTCGACTTCGACATGCATGAAAGGAGTTTGGATAAAAGGGGCTTAGGAGAGGCCATGAGTGATCACGATGAATGTCACTGTGTCACGGTATCAGGCTGCTACTGCCGCGCCGCCAAAAAGGGGTCATAAGACTTGGCCCCGAACCAAATCTGCTCAGCACCTCAGCACGGAAGTATAATGTGAAAGAAATATTTCGCCACAGTGCGTATGCTCATGCAGCAACCGAAGCCCGAAAAACTTCTGGCTAATCTGCTCCCCTTAACTTTGGCGACCAAGAAAACGAAGCCCCATCATATGTGCACGCTACAAGATTTGTCAAGGGGATGCATATTGCCCACCCATGGGTGGTCATGGTTCCAGCTCCGAGGTGTCATCTTCAACTGCGAATCCCTCTGGGATGAACTAAAATGCAACAGGGTCCTTTGGGACACCCTCCTCTGTGCCCCTCCCCGGTGGCAGATCCCGGTGAGCTCCATCAAGACCGCAGAGCACACCATCATCTTTGGCACCTCCCCAGGGGATATAAGAACGTTGGTATTCTAGTGGAAGGAACACAAATTGGACACTGGCCACTACAAGAGGGAGAGGGAGAGGGAGAGGGATAGCGATCAATACAGTTGAGAGCAGGGCAGAAAATAAGCATGAAGACGAGATAGTGGAGGAGACCTGAGCGTTTGGGCGTGATCTCCAAGTTTATTTGACCAGCGCCAGGTTCGATAATTCCTACTAAGAAGAGTGGAGGATATTATCTGGAGTTTGTGCAGGCCCATCCTAAGCCAGCCCGCAAAGGTAAAAAGAACTGCGAAGACGAAACCATGACAACGGAACGAACAACGCCCGCTAGATCTACTGGGCCGAGTCGAATTCAATTGTAAGGATATAGGAACGGCAGATCCAAAAACAAAACAAAAAAAAAAAAAAGAATCCCGCGCTACTACGGACACTTCCAGACCCAGAGTTAGAAATGGCCGACTCGGATTCAAAAAAAACCAAGTAGACTCTTGAAGAGAAAGCGTGGCAGAACACCGTAAAACGCTCGCCTGAATCGATGGCGAAGTAAGGAAGGGAACCGCAATAACGGAGATATCTTGACACCGTTAACATGGCCCAGCCAAATGGTCGAGCGCGGTCCCTGTAGACGGGTTCAAGGTCCATGGTCCATAAGCTTTGCAAATACGCTTTCAGTCTTTGCCCTTCCACACTGCCTTCTTTGATATACACCTTCTTTGATTGCTACATATTTCCTTCCTAACAATTATTCGATCCTTTTATCTCCACTCCTTAGTTAAACCTTTTCCTCCTAGTGAGTTTTTCCCCTTCGCTACTTTTCTCACTAATAGTTACCATGTGTTTGTCTTAATAGCTGCTCTGTCCCGTAGTAGCCGCGCAATTTGGGACACATGAAGCGCGTAATAAATTCGATTTAAAAAAAAATAAAAATAAATGAAGACGGAGAGGAGACGGTGAGACGGAGGTGATGAAAATGGTTTTTAAGGAATAGACGGGCAGGCGGCCCAAGACGTCAAGTCAAGTTGTCTACATGTCACATGACCTTGATTTGTAATGATATTTTGTTGATCAACGATAACTTCATTTTTAAAATAAATATTATTACAAATTACAGTCGTGTGACAAGATTACCACTTTAGGGATGTCAGTGGTGGGGGAGGTGACTTCTGTTTCTTCCGCCTCACATGGCTTCCTTCTTAACACTCCTTCAGCTAGGTCTCTCCACAAGTATAAAAGGGTACATACAATGCTTGTAGTAGAGGAACAAGTGAGCCAGAACCTAGCAATCTCTCTCTATTTTCCTCTTTTTTATGTGCTAAAAAACCTCAATGACGTCAAGCGCAAGGTCAAACGGAACCAGCAAACACGAATTCGCAAGTTCAAGGTACAACAATACACCTCATTCAAGGTCAAAGTTATTCCAGGGTTTCCTCCTCTCTCCCCTCTCCTCTGCCTCTCTCCTTTCGGGAACGTGCTTTGCCTCGCACTCACCACGGACCACATCCGTACACTACCTTTGCTGCACCATGACAAAGCAGTGTCCAGACAGACTTGAGATGTTCTCTATATGCCACTATTTTCAGTGGCGTACACTCATTGGGGGGGCTAGTGGGTTGGCAGCCGGCGTCACGATAAATTAACGTTTCCCCACACTCGACACGCGCTGCACCCACGAGCTAATGGCTTATTTATTTTTCGCCACCAAGCTAAACTCAAGTCCCTCTTTCATTTCTGAAAGGTGGTCAATCCGTTTCTCCCTTTTGTTTTCTTAACTCTCTCTAAAGGCTACACCATGCAGTGCAGTAGTAATAACTGGCTTATTCTAAATCTTCCTGGGATTTCCATGCCTCGCGCGGGAGTTGTGACGCGAAGCAGATCACCGTAAATGTGCACAAGGTAAGTGCGTAAAATGCGCCATACCCACCTAGTATCTCTTTCTCTAGTGAGAAGGCAAAAATCGAGCTCGCAATCGTGGGCCCGACAAAGCGCTGCACGGAGGCGACTGTCTGCGCGAGGCCATTTGTTGCACCGAGCATACCCTTTGGAGCTGCTGAAGAGGTATATAGAAATATGCAGCCTGCGACAGGAGGGAGTAAGTGCGAATCAGCGAGGAAGGTAGGCACTGGGGAGGTGAGGGGGAGAAGTAAGTAGAAGTAAAGGAAACAGAAGTCTCACTATATGCCATATTGATGCCTACCATAATCAACATGTGAAACAGTACAAGGAACCACAGGATATTATCTGCGCTGCCAGCGTGTCGTGCGTACGTGCCGTTGATGGGGAACAGGAGGAAGGCCGGAACAAGGCAGGACATGGAGGCCAGCAGCGAGCCACGGAGTCCCATCAACTTCATGATGCGAGGAAGGATGGCGAACTGAAATGCGCCGTTCAGGATCCCAAACACGCCTAAAAACGTGCCCATCTGCGCGGGGTCCAGACCGAGTCCGCCGTATCTGATTGGGGTTGTGTATACCAACGGTACGAGCGAATTATTGGAGATTTCAAGAAATGCGAAAAGGGCGTTAATGGAAATACTAAGTAGTACTGGCCTGGTGAGGAGAGCGCGGAGAGACGATCTCTGCTGAACCACTCCTGGGGATACAATGGCATTATTCTCATCCTCGATATTGCTCTCCCCGTCACGTAAGTAACCCGCGTTTGAGTCGCCACTATAGAATCTCGGTTTGCTTGTGTTATTACGCTTGTGTAGGGTCTGGAAACATTGGGAAGTGCACCAGTAATATAAGGTGATGCTTTGGCACGTACCTCTTTCAAAAAGATAGATACGATGAGGAGGGAGACAATGGCGAATGCACTTGTAACTGCACAAGGGAGAAAATAGGGATACTTTACCCAGAAGGTGTTACGAAACGCTCCAGGCCAATGGTCATGTGGCCGTGAAAGATGGCCACCCACGAATGAGCTGCGTAGATGTTACTAGTAGAATGACGGCACCGGGGCCCCACGCACCCTATACCAAAACTAACAGACCAAGCCAGGATAAGAAGCGACATGCCTTGTGCAATGTTCGACTCATCCGTGACCTCCACCAGCATACTCGGCAAAACGCCAGCGTTGCCATTCAGTGCGCCTGCAAGAAATCGGCTTTATCGCAGTTAAAAAACATAAACTCATTCGGTTGCCATCCGAATAAGACATTACCTCGCCGCTAGTGCCCAAAACGTTCTGGACAGGCCGAATAGGACTGTCGCTATTATTGAGCCTAAGGTACCACCCAGAAGGACAGGCTTGCGACCGATAAAGTCTGAAAGACGGCTCCATAGTAGGACAGTGGTGGTTTCCCCGACAAAGCAGAGTGATATCTGATGCACGCATAATTGACGTGCCATGTCACATCTCTGAACAAGTCACGTACGATGATACCAGAGTAGTATCCAACCTTCCTTTCGTCCCCACCGGTAATTGGAAGTTCACTGATAAGCTTAGAGGGAAAGGGCACGTCACCGGACGTCACGCGGCGTTTTTGAGACTATATCAGTACAACATACCTCATTGATGTAGGGAGTCACGGACGCAGACATCAAAGAGTCAGCGAAAATCAGTAGGAACAAAGCCGACAGCTGAGCCCAAGGCAGTGGAGTGGGATTTGGGGATGTCAGTATCACATTCTGTTGAAGAGGAGTTCTCTCATCATTCTGCCTGGTGTCTGGCATGACAAGAAATGCAGCGAGAAGAACAACAGAAGAATGGAGTGAGCTACATTTTATACCTCGTGTTCATCTATTAAACACAGCCTGAGGTTAGATAATCCAAACTACCTAGAATGGTAGTTATAATTGGTCAGAACTAATAATATTAGTCGTTACCTAGGATGGTAGTTATAACTGGTATGCTTTAGCTACATAGGTAAAGATAAGATAATAAAATACTCACTTCAGTTATGTTGGCCATGTAGTGAACTATAAATGCATAGCTCAGTCTTTGGGATAGAAAGACTATGTAATTTGTTAATACCTATGAATGTGTAGCTACACAAATGAATCACTGAAGGATAATGTAGCTTTAACACAGAGAGTACTGACTAGTGTGTTGAGACGAGCCGGACTCCCGGGTGGACTCGATCTAACGATTGTGATAAGATAATCTAACATTAAGTGATTGAGATACAATTCCACATTGCACGTACAATACTTTCCTTCACACATCTTGTCGCAAGTAAATAGGATTATTTATTGTAATGATTGTCACGCTTTAATGTAGTATAAAAGGTCGCTATATTGTATGCGTCCACTTCAGTTTTGACCGCAACAACTGAAGTGAGTATTAGTATCTTATCTTTACTATAGTTAGCCAACGCTTAGTAATAGCCCATCCGCTATCTACATAGGTAAAGATACTAATTAATATATTAGTTTTGACCACGCCTATCCGCTATCTACATAGATAGCTAAACCCTTTCACAGCTGCGTTCTGTCATAGATAAGATGTAAAATTCATAGTAAACTCAGAGGTGATAAAACCCTAGTCAGAGGCTGTCCAGAATGTGGAGATTAATGCATGCATAAGCCTTGAAGCAGTCAGAGGATGAGGATGATATCTTGTTGATCAATGATAACTTTCCTTTTTCTTTTTAAAATAAATATTATTACAAATCACAGTCGTGTGACAAGATTACCACTTTAGGGATGTCAGCGGTGGGGGAGAGTAAGGTGACTTAAATGAAGCTAACCAGACACCATACACTCTCATTTCCACAAGGTTTTGTAAGGATAGTTCGGGCGTTGTACGCAAAAGCTCTGGCCGTCACCATTTCTGGCTGGACCATTAATTCGACTTTTAGTTTCGGACAGACTCTGATATGAGATTGATGCATGGCACAAGCAATTTAATTAGCATTTTACACTCAGTTTTCGGATTCATCTCCTTTCGTCCTTATTGCTCGGTTTCGTCCTCTTTCGTCTTGTCCTGCTCGGCTCTGCCCTCTTTCTACGAAATTCATCATCTGCTGCTTCATAACGCTCCTTCAACTAGGACTCTTTACAAGTATTTAATGGTACAGGCACATGCTTGTAATAGGTCCGGGGCTCCTCCTCTCTCACATCACCTCTGCCTCTCTCTTTGCTTGGGAACATGCTTTGGATTGGATCTTTTCAGTAACCTCCTAGACCTAGACTCTGTCATGCACTTACAACCACATCTCCTGCATCTCTGCCATCATACTAGTGGCCCGTTGCTAGAATCACTGGAAGCTGCTGATCTGCTCCTTTAAGTGAGTGAAAACTAAAGACTAACGGATACATAAGTCCAGTCTTGAAAGTATGACTCGTCAAAACAACATTGAATGTTCCGCGCCTGCGCCAGTTCGCTCTCAAACTCCACACAGAAATCCTCTCCTTTCAGGATGTGCGTCTTCATGCAGTAGGAGCAGTCTTCTTTCCTGACGTGGGCCTGAAGAGCCTCCAGATATCTCCCGCGGAAGCTTGAAGGTTTGAAGAGCGGGCGAGCGAATCCATTTGATCCCAGGAGTTTGCTCCGAACAAGATCGTTCAACCAAGGAGGATGAACATCTTTTCTAATTGAAAGGCAGTCAACCCAGATATTAAATGGCACGTCATAAAGCAAAGAGAAGCATGAGATAAGACTAAGTTTGGAGGATTGGCGAAAGTGGGTCAGGTTACGGAGTGCCGGGCCTTCAAACGACCGTAAAACCTCTCCGAGATACTCGAACGCCATTGGGTAATCTAAAGTAAGACGGGCGGCGGCCTCCGTTTCCGGAACAAGCCTTTCTCTGTACGCGATGGCGTATAGACGGAAGGCCTTGGCGCCAGTTGGGGAAAGTAACCCTCTGCGGCTGACCTCGGCTCGAATGCGAGATTGGATGGCGACCATATCATATTTTTGACACGCAGAAAGCAAAGACAAAATCTTCTCGTCTGAGTCAGGGATCAACGGATCAACGGGATACAACACCGATATAAGACTGTCCAGCACTTCAGCATCCTCAGGCAGGTGCACTATGGGAAGCCCGTCGACGGCTTCATTTTTAGAGGGTTGAGGGAGAGAGAACATGTCACTAAAGAATGGTGATGAGGCAACTAAAACTGATCTGTGGACGCGGAATCTGGCAAGATCGGATGAAAGAAGTATAATATCGGCATTGGGCATATCGATGTATTTTGTTTGAGACGAGCTTTGGTTAGATGACTTGTCAGGGCCTTCAAAGTTCGTTCCTTCACCCAGGAGTAATAAATCTGACTCAGCTTAAAAAAGTGTTCGGATTAGTAGCCGAGATGATTGCATCGATGATGACTCTCACCTTGGTCATACTGTCATGGACGACAGCTGTCAAAGCAACCCAAAACGCGCGTATCTCCTTGCTAGACATGTCTTCACAGGCTGTGCAACTATGTCCTTTGCGGCTCTGCCCTTGGACAGGGTTTGCCAAGGACATGTGGAATTTAGTGAGATCGAAGAGGGCGGGGGTTTTCCTTAATAATGTAATATAGTTATCTACCGCTGAACCTGAAGCTGTACATTGTAGGCCATTCAGAATATACGGTGCGCGAGATGTCTTGAACTCTTCAAGATCCGATGCAAGATTTCTCCGGACCCTGTCATGATATTTCCAGAGTTCGTGAAGAAAGGCACCTGGCATCATATCGTGCTTGTAACCAATATCCTCAATAATCAAAGGTGAGAAGTTCAGAGTGGATCGTGCTGCCTGAAGCGCCTCTTGACGAAGCTCATATTTCTGGGCGAGAGAATAAACAAGGAATGCGGTCTCTTCTTGAATGAATTGTGGTTCCTGGAGAGCTACATGGTTCCGGATGTGTATGAGAGCCACGTCCATATTATACTTTTGAGCAGCTGACAAGAGTTGCATGGTTTGTTCAAGGGTTGAAGGAAGAATGGGTGGTACAGGAAAAATGTAAGAGAGAAGGCTGAAAAGGACGCTGCCAGTTTCGGGGAGCTGAACGATCGGAAGTGATGTTGCAACATCCGTGTTGGGGGAGGCTCAAATATGTTCGCCAAGTATGGGAGAGCTATGGAAAATATAAAAGTTTAGCACAGAGAATTCATAGAAATCGCAAGATCTCAGGATGGTGTCTGATTCAGGGAAATTGAAGAGTAATTTATCTGCGTCGAACGATACGACCGAGAGCGATGGCAAAGTTTCGGGGGTGATGACTTTCGACATGAAAGGAGTTGGGGTTTGCATATGGGATGGGAGAGGCCGTGAGTGATAACGATGAACGTCACTGTGTCACGGTCACGGTATCAGGCTGCGGGTTGGCCCCGAACCAAATCTGCTCTGCACCTCAGCACGGAAGTATAACCCAATTCGAATGTGGAGGTGTTCAAAGAAATTTCGCCACTGTGCGTATGCTCATGCAGCAACCGAACCCCCAAAAACTTCTGGCTAATCTGCTCCCCTAAACTTTGGCGTACAAGAAAACGAAGCCCCATCATATGTGCATGCTACAAGATTTGTCAAGATGCATATTGTGCACAGGTCTTCCCAGAGGGTATCAGAACGTCTGTATTTCAGTGGAAGGAACACAAATTGGACACTGACCACTACAAGAGGGAGACGGCTCGGGATAGCAGTCAATACAGTTGAGAGCAGGGCAGAAAATAAGCATGAAGACGAGATAGTGGAGGAGACCTGAGCGTTTGGGCGTGATCTCCAAGTTTATTCGACCAGCGCCAGGTTCGATAATTTCTACTAAGAAGAGTGGAGGATACTATCTGGAGTTTGTGCTGTCACCGCTCGCAGGCCCATCCTAAGCCAACCCGCAAAGGTAAAAAGAACTGCGAAGACGAAACCATGGCAACGGAACAACGCCCGCCAGACCTACTGGGCCGAGTCGAATTCAATTGTGAGGATATAGGAGGGGCAGATCCAAAAAAAAAAAAGAATCCCGCGCTACCACGGATACTTCCAGACCCAGAGTTAGAAATGGCCGACTCGGATTCAAAAAAAACCAAGTAGACTCTTGAAGAGAAAGCGTGGCAGAACACCGTAAAACGCTCGCCTGAATCGATGGCGAAGTAAGGAAGGGAACCGCAATAACGGAGATATCCTAACGCCGTTAACATGGCCCAGCCAAATGGTCGAGCGCAGTACCTGTAGATGGGTTGAGTCGAGCTATCGTGGACTACAACCATTTTCAAGGTCCATGGTCCATAAGCCTCGTCTCTCCCCCCCCCCCACGTCACCCCCAGTGGTGGGGGCGGAGAGAGCAACATGGTAGTGGTTCCGGGCCGTGGTTCACCGGTCATCAGAACGCAAGCCATTATTAACGCATGCCCCTTCCCAGTCCTGTTGTCTCGCCACCATCCATTCCCGTTACGAAGAGCCAACTTTTTTTTTTTTTTTATAAAAAACTTTGATTTTCGAAACTCGGACCATCATAAATGAGCGACACGGCAGCAACTCGCAGACAGCTCAAGATTAAAGCTGGAGTTGTGAAGCGGTTAGTTTTTCGTTCAACTATATTTTAATTCGATGATGGCCACGAGGACCGATACGAAACTTTCTACCACGCTCAACAACTTGAACCACACCTCTCCGATATAAACCATAGATACCAGAAGGAACTCGTGCTCTATCACACAGAAGTCGTGGAAAACAAAACAAAGTTAGAATCTCTCATCGCTTCTGGAGCGGATATAGAATCTTGGGAGGCCAAGAACGCTGTATGCTTAATCCCCCCCCCCCTCCCCCCTCCCTTCTAACGCCATGTGATGAGTAGTGGCATTAATCCGTGCTGATATATAGACGAGCCTCATACGCGAAAGCGAGAACATGGTCCACGACACTACGACGCGACTCGAGAGAGCAGCGGGGGAGCTCAAGGATCTAGTGGTACGTATAATCGGTTCATCATTTGATTCCACTTACCCTCTGACCCCCCCTTCTCCCTTTACCCATCCATAACTTTTTAGGATTCCGCAAAGAGAAATCCAGAATTGGAACAGGGTCCAGAATTGAATGACGCTGCCATAATCCTTGCGACGGTGATTCAGAACACCTGAGGGAAATGAGGGAAGCAAGCAAAACCTATGGAATTGGATTTTCCCTAAATTTCGACGAAGCTGTAGGGAATATAAAAGGGGGGTTTTTACGCGCCCTCCGTTGTAACGTACACTATGCTACTTCTATGATATAGACATGATAAGAACGTCTACCTCCTCTGACGAATAAAATTCAGCTGCTTGGCTGAACGAGGCCTACCCCTAGCCTGATTAGTGACTTGTTGCCAGGAGAGGTATATACACGGGGTTTGCGCGCGCCCACATGCACAGCGACGACGGCCTTGCCTAAAAAAAAAGCGCTAGCTGAAATAAGGGAGGGGCACGGTGAGTTGTCAAGGGATCTGGTGTAGTTTGTACGCAGTCGATAGCGCCCGGGGAGAGGGAAACATAATTTCAAAGAGCAGACCAATAATTCCGTTAGGCGCTGCTGCCGAGCCAAAGATGCGAGACCAACGGAGTTTCATGATTGTTGCAAAAAGATAACGGATTAATAATACATGAACATAAAACCTTGGGGGGAAGGGGGAGGGGGGGCTTGCTACTCGTCCCATAGACCCTTTACTAGAATGTCCAACGTACGTACTAAATAAATCACAATGATCAGAAAGGTCGAGTTCCAAATAAACCTTTTTTTTAAATAAATGAAAGGGAACGCACCTCCTCCTCCCCCGATTCACAAATTACTCCACCTAACTCATATAGATATCCCCATCCTCGTTTTTTTTCTTCTTCTTCTCCCGCTCCGCCTCCGCCTCGGCTCGTCTAGCATCCCTTAACCTGGAGAGCGCATCAAGCACGCCACGCCACGCATCGCGTTCGACGCGCTCCTCGAGCAAACCACGCGTCTTATCTTTCACCTCTACACCACCACTGGCAGCTTTATCGCTTGGCTGAGACTGAAACTGCGACTGTGACTGCGACCGCGAGGGTGACTGGGATCGTAAGGAGGGGCCGGGAAGTCCGACGCCTTGAGGGGGTGGTACGAAACCGTTAGGGGGTGCGGTGAGTACGGCAGGTGAGATAGACGCAGCGCGGATGTGAGCTAGCGATGAGCGAAGAGCCATTTGTATTCCCTAAACACACCACCCAAATAAATTAAAATTTCACGATCATGTTAAGGATAAAAGGGAAAAATGAAAATAAAATAGAAATAGATGAAGGAGGAAGAAGGAAGAAAGGGGGGGGGGAAACGCTCACGTCGAGAGTTTCGAAATATTGGCCGACTTCGGCGACGAATTGTTCGCTACGCTCATCGCCCTTCGGGAGTCCCGCATCTGGTGCGTCGGTTTGTGGGAGGGCTAGGAGAGCGAGGGATGAGCTTGCGAGTGAGAGGAGATGACCTATGTCCTATTAGGTCAAGGTAGGGAGTATGACGTTATTGGAATTAGGAAAAGGAAAGTGACCTTTTCTACTCGACCTAGATCATGTATTTGGCGGGCTGTACGCGATGAAGAAAAAATTGGGTCAGAGTCATATTCGTGTTGTGAGGTTGAGGTGGAGGTGGAGGTGGAGGTGGAAGTGTGGGTGGACATCGGGGATTATCGGACCGTGGCCGAGTCAGTCTCAAGAGCAAGAGCGTACAGCAGCACAGCCCTTACTCAACCAATCCCTTTCACTTTCATTTTCTCTATTTAATTAGCACCATCCATCCGTGTACAATCTTGTTGCCCATGCCCTTGCGAACTCTTCTCACATAAAAAACACTCTTAGCTTGCCGCCAACCCCAATTTATTACAATTACAATACACTAACGATAACCAATAAACAATACAAATACAATACGAATACAATACGAATATCCAACCCCACACACCTCACACAAGACCGTGACCACAGGACAAGTAGAAGAGAAGACGAGACGAGACGAGAAGAGAAGAGACAAAAAGAGACGAACAAGACGAAGAGGAATAATGGCGCTTTCCAAACACCCGACAGAGCAATTCCCGTCCTCGCACTTCCTCATCTGTGGCGGGTCCATCCTCTTTGCATCGACTCGCGCTCCGCTGCGAGTCTGCCTCTTACACCATAATGTCCGTGACGAGTGGCTCCTCCCTAAAGGTCGCAAGGACCGTAGCGAAGACGTGACAGCCACGGCCGTACGTGAAACGTTCGAAGAGACAGGATACCCCTGTCAATTGCTCCCCCTAGATCTTATCACGCGCGCACCTGAGGCTGGCGCGCAGACCAAGGACGCGGCTGTGCCCGTGCAGGGGAGCGAAGAGCCATTCATGCTCACTTTGCGTCGTACGGAGAACGGGGGGGTGGTCAAATTCATTTGGTGGTTCGTCACTGTACGGAGGGAAGGGGAGGATAAGGTCGAAGGTACCCAGACGGCTGTGGAAAGTTTCGAGAGTTCGTTCTTTGAGGTGGACGAGGCACTTCGCGTCGCTACCTTTCAGGCGGATCGGGATGTCATCGCGAGGGCCGTCGAGCTCGTTCGAGCGACATATCCTGAAGTGAGGGAGTCATCTGAGGGGGGAGGACGGAACGAGGACTTTGCTCAGCCTTCACCTTCACCCTGATGATGATGAAAGATGAGACGCGATTGTCGTGGTTGATGACGAGAGAAATATTATTCGTAACGGACGATGGCGTTCGCCTAGCTATTACATACTACGTCACAACTTCATCAAATCTACATTTTGAGAGCAACGTGTTGTTGGTAGTGATCATCCTCTCTTTTTTAAAAAAAAAGATTATATACTTGAATGACCATCTATACTAGCTAGCTAAAATATACTTACTCTTCAGGAACAAGGAGGGAGACCTCGGAAGTAATAAAAAAAAGTCTTGGGTAATGCACGTGACTTCGTTTTTGGGTTCGAAGCGGTGGTGGCGGCCTTGTCGCGGAGCTGAGCGGATAAGTGACGGCCGATCGGCAGTTGGAATGAATGGACTGGCTTTGTTGGTGATTGGTGGTATTAACCAGTTGTCTACGACTCGGTTGGGATTATGGATATCGCTCCTTCCACTGCGATAAGGCTCAGTTGGTCGTGATTGTGGCGTGGTCATGATATTGACAAGTGCTTCGATATAGACACGCTTTGCAAACGTTTCTTGATAACTCCCAATAAGTAGTTCACGCTTAGCACTCACGCAGTCCTTCTCTTGTAAAAAAAAAAAAAACGATACGTGGAAATGCTCGCGCAAAACTCCTCGAGCATAAAAACCCAGACTATCTTCACCATCTCCACCAACTCATACACTGCGACCGTAACTGCTATCCAACTTCCTAAACACATACACCATTGAATGGCTCTTCCCAGATACCCCACCGAGTAATTCCCGTCTTCTAATTTCCTCATATCGGGGGGTTCCATCCTCTTCGCGTCTGTCTCATATACCACAACGCTAGAGGGCAGTGGTTGCTCCCAAAGGGTCGCAAAGATCGCGGGGAGAATATCATCACGACAGCCGTAAGAGAGACGTTCGAAGAGACCGGTTACCCCTGCAGACTTCTTCCCCTCGACTTGATCACGCGCGCCCCGGCAGTCGGTGCGCAGACCGCAGACGCGGCTGTGCTGGTACGCGGGAGCGAGGAACCGTTCATGTTCACCATACGTCGGACTCAAGGAATGGCAGGAGGTTACGCTAGTGGTTGTGGTGGTGGTGGTGGTGGTGTACAACTCATCTTATGGTTCGCTACCATTTGGACTGGCGCGGAGAAAATTGAGGGTGTTCAGACTGAGGACGAGAGCTATGAGAGTGCATTTTTTGAGATTGAAGAAGCACTGCGGATGGTTACGTTTCAAGTGGACAGGGATCTCATTGAAAGGGCCATTGAACTTGTTCGTGCTACCTATCCAGAGTATCCAAAGGAGGATCACCAGGACAAGGACTATAGTCTGAGTTTTAATCGGAGTAGATTGTGAATCGTACGTAATATACAAATAAACACATTACGTCATAGAATCGCCACGTCTTTGGTTGGGGTTAGCATTCTTCTCATGGCGCTCACATTCAATGTTTCGTCTTCCACTTCCACTACCTGGTCCAGTGACGGCGACGGCGACGGCGGCAGAAAGATCAGTTTCTAGTCCATTTTATGTACATCTTTCCCTCCCTCGTAGAATTCGTGGCTTTTCTTTGGTCCTCGCCGTCCTCGCAACAGGCGCTTTCCTCTACACCTGGTCTTTTCTTTCCTCATCCTCTCATCGTCACCAGGACGATATCCCCCTCTATCTTCAGGACCTACCGAAGCCAGAGGGAGGCGTAGACCCACCCCGATTTTATGAATGGCACGAGAGGGAGAAACGTCTACCACAACATAATCCTGATTTGCCTTTCCCGCAAGGGAGGGAGGGACGCTACATTCGTTTCTCGAATCAGCTTTGGGGTGCGCCTTTTTCCCTTGTCTTGTCCGCAGTCGCTCACCCAGTTACTGACACATCGAACGAAAAAAATAGGCTTAGGATGGGGTAATGCGATGCAAGAACTCCTATTTAACGCTCACCTCGCTTACCTAGCGAAACGAACGTACGTACTATTCTCATGGTCGGTCGTCTCCCACGCACTCAATCCGTTTCTCTTTTCTTCGTGCAGTTACGTGTTTGATAATTATACTTGGGATAAAACGTCCAGTGACTTTTCCAGCTTTAATGACAAGCGGATCCCCGCTCGCGTGCCACTGACCGCACTACTCTCTGGTACGCCCTACCCCATCTTCCCCCCCTCCCCCCCTCCGTATATGCGCACCCTCATATTTGTTCACATCCAAAGGTCCCGTTGCTGGAGACCCTTTTCCACCCTCCACAAACGGTGTTCCTGCTGTCATTCCTGAATTCTTCAATGAAGTGTGCCCTAACCGCACTATTATCGATCGCAATGAGGTCGACGGCGCTTTACCGGACGCGTCTGCTGCAACGCTTTTGCAGGCGTGGCTTGATAAACTAGAGCAGATAGAGGACCGGTGTGTAGAGATTAAGGAGCATTCAGGCCAGATATTTAATTACCTGTGCGTTCTCCTCTTTCCTCTTCTTTCACGGACGCGTCGGATCTGAGTCGGTTTTTGGGGAAGGGTATTCGGTGACTCGACTAGACTGCTCGACATATGGCCATCAATATCCAAGTCGCCAATCATCACTCACTTTTCCTGGTCGCCACTGATCCTCGCTGCGCTCGTGGCTAATGCACAAGTGATCCATCCTGCGCTTTCCTCCATTTCCCCAAGCTCCTTCAACCCTTCTGCCTCCACTGCTCCTCTCTCAGGTTTGCTTGCGCTGCACATTCGACGTGGAGATTACATCGACCATTGCAAGAATCTGGGGAATTGGTACGCACATTATATGGGGTTTAATGAATTCCCTGGACTACCCGATCGGTTCATCCCTCCGCCTCCGCTTAGAGTGGGCGATGCATCGGAAGAGGATCACGCGCAATATCGTGTGCACTGTTTTCCTGAGATTGAGGATATCGTGAGACGGGTGCGGGAAGTGCGGGCCTCGCTTTCTTCCACGACTCAACTCAGGCGCGTGTACGTGTTGACGAATGGGAAACCGGAATGGCTGGAAGAGCTCAAAGAAGCATTACAAGAGGACGCGAAGAAGGGAGGAATGCCCGTATGGGAGCATATTGGGACGAGTCGGGATTTAGTATTGACGGGCGAACAAAAACATAACTCTCAAGCGATGGATATGGCAGTCGCCCAGCGAGCGGAAGTGTTTATCGGGAACGGGGTGCGTGTGTGTTTTTGCCTCTTTTTTTGCTTTGCTATGTGGGGGGCATTCGGCTGTGTAGTGCTGATCGCATACGGATAACAGTTCTCTAGTATGACGTCAAATGTGGTCATGTTACGAGCTGCGCAAGGCCTTGAATGGAACACGATGCGCTTCTGGTGATCAACTGGGGAAACGACACACGACTTTTCGCTGCTGTGGAGCGCAGCGAGAGGAAATCCTTTTAAAAAACGACAACACTTCCATCACCTTCCCCCCCCTCACCCGGACTTACTGGAAGCATTTTGACGACGACTTGAATGCAAAACATTTACATTCACGGATCCTTGATGACCCGTATGTGCTCCCGTTCTTGGCGAGGATAGACTTGTTTCGAAGATGGAACTTGGGAAGATTGATTTGATATTTGATTGATTGGACTAAATTGATCTCCCGTCGCCACGCCACAAATGAGATGAAACAAAACAAAAGCAAAACAAAAAATAAAACATAAGCTTCGATTTTTTTTATATCCAGCCATATCCATATACGTGCACATTTTGTTTCTCATGATACCTCCTTTCGTGATACTCCCCCCTACAACTTTGAGTAGTAATAATAGCAATAAGTCATAGAAATTAGACTAACATAAGCGAAATTTGACAATGGAATAAGATTGACTGACTTTAATTGTTGATTGCCATTGCCATTGCCATTCGCTTCCCCTTCCTCCAAGGTTGCGCAAGACCGTTGATGACACGAGCGCGCCTCGCATTGTCTCAAAAGAGTTGAGTCCCGATTTGTAAATCTTACTATACTAAACAGCCTCGAGTTTTTTTTCTCTTACTCGTGCGTGCACCCCAAAATATCTATTCAATTTTTACTACTTTGATAACATAGTATAGGAAGGAATCTTGATTATTTAGTTCCGCACACACTGACGAGATGAGTTGAGATGGATGATGAGGTTTGATTTCTTTTTTTTTTCTCCGATCACGTGTTGGGTAGTCTCGCTTCCTTAACCTAGGGCCCATAATGCTACCTTGCTTATAAGGTCAAACTATCAATCTCTTTCATTTGTTTTTGTCTTTTCTGCACGCTTTCCCCACCTCCATGTCCTGGTCCATTAGCTACTTGCTCTCCACTATCGGTATACCCTTGCAGTACTGGTCAGAACTAAAAGTGATATCCGTCTTTGCTGATCGGAACTAGGCGTATGGTCATGTACTACAAAAGGTCACATAAATAACTTGAACAGCTTAGGTACCTGCAGAGCGGGGCTTGAGTGCTACATTTCATACCTCATTCTTTTTGTCCGCCGCCACCATTCTCCGACAGTAATTGTGCGACTTTATCGTGACCTTTTGTTGTCGCAACTTGAAATGGTGTCGCGCCATTTTCATTTTCCAGATGTACATTCGCACCATGGTCGAGAAGCAGCTGTACGGTCTGCAAATATCCCCTGCTCGCTGCTTCATGAAGCGGGGTTGATTTTCCTCCATCTTGTGCATTTGGATCCGCACCATGCTCCAGCAATAAGCGTGTGGACTCTAACTCGCTTTGTTCCGCCGCTTTATGTAGTGGCGTTTGGCCACTGGTGCGCCTGGAGTCGACGCCTACGTTGCGGTCAAGAAGGATTTGAACAATGTCACTGTGTCCGCCACTTGCAGCTATATGTAACGAGGTACAATGGTGCTCATCCAGGGCGCTTGGATCTGCTCCATGGTTGAGTAGCCACTGTGCAATATCGAAATATCCACGCGCTGATGCTACGTGTAGCGGAGTCATGAGCGCCCAACCCCCATAGTTCACATCTGCACCACGCTCGAGTAGAAGCCATGAGACCTCTTTATTACTCCTGTGCATTGCCACGAGCAGAGGATTACCGTATTCCCCGCCAGTCGCGTTCAGATCTTCTGGATGCTTGGTAATGAGGCCTTCTATCAATTTAAGGAACCCAAATTCTGCAGCGTAGTACAGGGGGACAGTTTCAAGTCGTTCTGGATGAATCCTAGTCATCGATGAGCGCGCCCAGAAAAATGCCGAAAGGTGGGGTTTTTCTGCATCAAAAAGATGGTAGGTCCCTTCTTCTATATGCGAATATACACCCTCGAATTGCGCATGGTTCAACCAGTATTGAGCGGAATATTCAACTAGAGGAAAGCTCTTGATGCTCTCCTTATCGATCTTGTCGTCCAATCGTAGTAAGACACCAAGACAAGCTTGTGCAAGGATGGTATGCGCAGGCTCTGGACGAATATGATAATTCGAAACATCTCCCTTCGAGGCAGCGAGGCGATCCGAGGTCAGGAACTCCTTCACGGAGAAGTGCGAAAATTGAACCACTTGGGAACCGCCGACGTCAATGACGGCGATTAGACTCGAGCACGCGGAGAATACAGCTTGTTCTTGATCCTCCCAGCGCCAGTCCACGTTTAGCTTCGGAATACCTCCGGCGTTGAAGTCGACGGCAAGGACTTCTGCGAGCTCTTCAACGCTAAGTGGCCGAACTGCTGCTGTAAGGCATTGCAAAAGACGATATGCGTGTTCTCGGTTCGCCTTATTGATCTCCTTTAGTACGCGTTCGTATGTCTCGTCCAAACTCTCCGGTAATTCGTCAAGGATACGCCGTACACTTGGTGGGAGACAATGCCGAAGAATTTCAAGTTGGCAGAAAACCCATCGAAACCTGTTTCATACCATGAGAACGTATGACCATCAATAAAGAGCGTCACTCTTACATTCCATCGGCTCTGTCTGAGAGCGCCTCGATAACTAAAGTCTTGTCCTCATCTCGCCACCTCCGCATCTTTCTATCTGAGTAAACCACAGAGCTGACATAGTCGATGATATCATCCTTTTGCCCATTTTCATCATGAAGGGACACGCGATGAGATGTTACGGGATCCAGGGAGGTCCGGATATCAATCTCAGGACGACTAGTGATGCAAAGTCGCAAATTTGGGAGGTTCAGCTCTAGAAATCTTTCCACAAGCTCAAGTACCCTTTCACGCGCCGATGGTATTCCAGAACTGTTCGGACATTCGTCCAACGCGTCCATGATTAAATAAGTTGGAATTTGCCCTGGGACAGTGAGCATGTCCTGAAGGCATTGAATAAGCGCGTCATGGCCGGGCTGTTTTGAGCCTTGATGGTGAATCGAGTACAAAGCAACAAGAATGTCGCAATAAATGTCGGATTGATTGCAAAGCTGAATCAGAAGGGAGGATAGCAAGGCACGAGGGTCCTGCTTGCCGGTGTCCTTGAAATCAAAATAAAAGTAGGCCATAAGTGCAGAGCCAGCATTTGAGATCGCCTCGATATTATGAATGATTGCGGAGCTGGTCGTAGTCAACATAGGATTCCATAGGCAGAATTGATTGTGAGAGACACACCTGAGAATACTCTTTCCAGATCCCGCTAGCAAACCGGAAGGCCATTAGTATAAGTTACTCTTTGGCAGGTAGATGAAATATACGTTTTCCATGAATCCACAAGAGAGAACCTGATGCTTTCCAATCGATGAAAGTTTCACCGTTGGTGAACCACTGGGCGGTCCCCTCGTGGTGAGTGCTGCGTGCGGTGTTGTAATTGATGGATGGATCTGGAGGGCAAAGCCAGTTGCGAAGCTTCTCTAGAATTTGAATTCCTGCGGAAAGGTGATGGTCAGTTGAGACTATTTACCCAGCGGTATCCGAGCTAGGAAATCACGAACGGCTCAAATAGCCTAGGTCATTCGCTAGTTTCTGAACTGATACTCTTGTTGCCTTTCCCTCTGCCAGCATAAAATGTTTCAGAATAGACCCATTGACCGGCTAAATAGGGTCCCGCTCACCATCAACGATTTGGTTAACCTTGTCGCCAACAATCCTCATTCTGTCGTCAACGCCTTGGACCATGCCGTCGACAATCTGCACTTTTTCATCGACGCCTTTCACTCTATCACCGATCCCTTGCACTCTGCCATCGATAATCTCCACCTTGTCATCGACGCTGTTCACCGTATTTTCGACCAGCTGCACTCTGTCCCCTACGCCATCCATTTTTCCGTCCACCTTCTGAGTGACCTTCAAAATCTGAGCAGTAGCCATCCGAGCTTCTTCTTGTGTCAACCTATCTAGCCTCTGAAGCGCATCCTCGATTTCGGTCCTTCCCACAAGCTTTTTGAAGTACTTCTCTGAACAAATATAAATTATCAGCCCTATCTTCTCGATCATCCTAACTCACTCGTTCTCCCTTGCTTGATCTCCCTCGTTGCAATCGTAAGTATACATAGTACTTCCACCATGATCTTCACGATCATATCTCTCATCCCATCACTTGGTGAGACTTCAATATATGTTTCAAGTCGTCTGAAGAAGCTTCCAATTCGATCAAACAGCTCGAGGAGAGTTCCTTGGCTCGCCTCAACATCCTTTGCTGCCTAATTGAGTCGGTTGTGGAAGTGACATGCGCAACGAGATAAGGAATGTTTACCAAGAGGAGGACACCTATTCCAGCAAAGATTACCTTGGCGGGAGAGAAGACCTGTGTAATAATACAAGAGTGTAGGTCTTGTGCGGGAACGAGCTGAACATGATACGACTGACCAAGCCAACACCTTCGCCTAATGTGGCTGAAAACGCATAGAGGACATTAACAGTTGGATTCAACCACTTTGTCAGCCTTTTGTTGTCGCTTATAGATTGACCGAACTCATGGGCCTTTTCTTGAAGAATGGCCAGAATGGCATCAGGAGAGTTACATGATTGAATCCTAGCCGATAAAGGGTGGTCGGCAATATCTTTCCCAGTTCGGATCTTGTATTCTTTCAAAGCAGCGCCAAAAATGGCTTGATAATTCGAACTTGAGGCTGTTGTGGAGGGTGTTTGGGACATATAGGTCGTAGCAAGGAGCTATCGTGATTAGCGTTGTCGACGAGAAGTTGCGCGTACACAGCCTCATGACGAGATAAGTGATTCACCAGATATAGAAGATAGACGCTCATTGATTGATTTCATTGTCGACCATGTTGATGCCAGGAAAACAAATTGAAAAGTGGGAACAATCACCACTATTGATGTCCACGTTTCCTAGGGGGCCACATGTTCAAAAGCATAGTTCCAGTCTGCAAAGGGAGATAGGGCCATTTAGACCCCACAGTCAACAAATACAATACCGAGTCAGCTGAATACAAGAATATGACCCCCATGAATACTAGAAGTATCCATTTCCAAGTGCGACCTGGTATGATGTGGTGAATCCCATTTGTGAGTATGTGCGTGTCTGAGGGCTTTCATGATGTGTGATATATCGAGGATTGTGGAGGAACATAATTAAAAAAAAAGCTTTTTTTATAATCGAATTTGATTACGCGCTTCAAGGTCGTGGCATAACACGGGTCACACCGCAGGTAATTTTACATCTTGTAACCTGTCACACTGTACCCATAAAGACACTGTATTTGCAGGTATGGTTAAAACCTGTGAGTTTTATTTAAAAATCATGTGTTGGCACATTGTGGTGTACCAGAAACAATCAGATAGAAACCACAGATATCATACTACTGTAAGGATGGCTCGGGCGTTGAGCATGAAACAGCCAGCTATTGTCTCTCCTGAATTTAGAGCATTTAGAATCTAGCTTCACATTCCGGGCCGCATGCCCGTCCATTCCTTATTTCACTACCTCCCCATCTTAATTGCCAGGTTTCTACCTCCCCGTCTACATCATCTCCATCTTTATTGCCTGGCATCATCTCACCTTATCTTCTTTCAACCCTAATTCACCCTCTTTCTGCTTCATAACTCGGTCTCTGCAAGTATATAAGGGTACATACAATGCTTGTAGTAGACCAGCCAGTGAGCCAACAGAAGCAGAAATCAATCGGCATTTCTCCCCTTTCTTTATCTTTCTTTTGTGTGCTAAAGAACTTCTTGACGACATCGAGCGCAAGGTCAAATGGAACCAGCAAAGCAGTAGATTCGCAACAGTTCAAAGCATGACGCACCCTCCTTCGAAGTCTAGTTATCCTTGGGACTCTTTCTGCGCACTCTCCCTCTCTTCTTTACCTCTCTCACCATTCAGGGAAAACTTTGCCTCGCACTCACTGCAGATCGGATCCATACACCACAATATATATTTTCTAAACTACAGAGTCAGTACCTGAGGACAGAGGACTACTATGAGTAGTGGTTGTCAAGGGTTTTCATACCTGATGGGTAAGTGCCATGGGTTTTGCCAGGTATGGGTATGGGTTGTTGACACAGGACATGTCTGGAGATGCCTCATGTTTTGACCTCTGTGGTGTGGTGGTGGGGGCCATAATGAAAGCAGGACAGTGACCTCAGTAGTGTGAGCTGCTGGCAGGCATCAAGAGAGGGCAGTCATGGTCCATGCATGGCACACCAGGGGCAGGCACCCCATGACTGTGCAGCCCTGAACTGCAGTTGCAGCCTGTGCAAAGGTGAGTGTGTGCTGCTGTTGCGCCATGGTGGTTGGGGTGACAATGTGAAAGTTGGCTCCCATTGAGCGAGAAGCTGTGGGGACCGGGGGAGGACCAGAGGGGGCTGGCCCCAGGGTTGTGGCACGCGGGTGGTGGCTCGTGGGGTGGCCCTGAGTTGGGCGAGACTCAAGCTGTTCGATGCACAGGACCAACACCTGAAGCGTGTCTGCGATCTGCGCGAGGGGGTCTCGAGGACCCGGTGCACGGACTGCCGATGTTGGGGGAGGTGGGTCAGCAAGAACTGGAGCAGGAAGAGGAAGAGGGTCAGTGTCATCCTCGGTGAGGTAGGATAAGTTATCAATAGAGCGCTCATCCGTCATCATTACCTCTGGGCGGTGGATGGAAGCGTCGGTGCCATAATTGGCAGGATCAGATTCGGCCCTATTGAAGGGTCGCTGTGGGGCAGGCTGGGCGGGGGTGTCCGCGGGGGCATCAACCATGTCCTGGTCCTGGTCCGGTTGAGAGGACGGGACCGATGGAGTGCGGCCGGAGTCAACGTGACAAGCGCGGCTAGTGGCACGAGGGGGATAGGGAACAGCACTCGCCCATGAGGACGCGCGCAACCGCGTGGGGGTCGAGTGATGGAGGGGCGAGAGCCCTTCTTTGTGGGGCGTCGTGATATTCTGTCAATGTCAGCGCGGCTCAGGAGGGGTGTGGGAGCAGGAAGAGAAGCATCTATCTCCGCCTGCGATCGGGCGATGTGGTCATCGTGGAACTGTACCCGCCATTGGGCCACCTCAAGGAAGACTTCCTGGTGTATTTTTTGTTTCAGCTCAGCGCGGATAGAAGCGCGAAGGCTGTCGTGTGAGAGGAAAAGCTCATGCACAATTTCCTCGCGAATAGTGATGTGCCTGGCCCGGCTCAGAGAAACTAAAAGCCAAAGCCGCCGGCTCAGGCCGCGGCTTTCAACAGTACATACAAGTGCAATAGCAATCGTCAAAATCAATAAAAATCTGATCACAAAGTGGTTGATTTGGGTCACGTGATCATGTTTATCGCGGCATTTCAAACTTTTTCTTCGATATAGCTTTGCAATACGTAACACACTAAGTCAGATTTGGATTAGCTGAACTATAACTACTGGTTATATGTCATAAAATTCTCTCTGCCAAAAGCCGCGGCTTGGGCCAAGCCAGGCCAGGGCTAAGCCGTCTGTGGCGGCTTTGGCTCGGCCCAGACTTCAAAGCCGGGCCGGAACATCACTACTCACGAATGTGTCGCTCAGTATCTGCGCGCGCTGCGTGAGGGTAATTCATGTCAATTAACGGGCGTGAATATCTGCGAGCTCGGTCATGTAAGTTCGTGCAGCATTGAGAGTGCCATCAAAGTGGGTTGTGGGGGATTCGGAGTTAGTACTCGCAAAGAGACATACAACTTGTTGTCATCATATCATCCATCGAGATGTGCTAAAAGGGGGTGGAGGGGCGAGGCAGGTCGCGGCCCGGGGAGACGGCGGGAACCTAGGAGACGTTTGAGATGAGGTGAGGTGAGCGGCCGCTCGTGTAAGGCGGGGGTTACCCTGCCAATTACTAATCACTACTCTCACAACCTCACGACCTCCAACAACCTCACGACCTCCAACAAACTCACATGGTCTCACGATTGTACGCCAGTGGCAATACCTTGATGCACATAATAAACTCAATTTTTAAATGAATAAAAAAGAGTTACCCAGACTTATGCTATGCCTTACAATCAATCTCCACATTCAGTGCAGTTATCTAACAGGTGATTTCACTTCAATTTGCAACAACTTTTACATCTTATCTTATCTTGCACTGTAAGCATGGGATAGTAGCACTTGTTACAATCTCATGGTTCACTACTGTTTGGACTGGTGAGAAAGTTGAGGGTGTTCAGATGGAGGATGGAGGATAAGGGTTATGAGAGTGCATTTTTTTGAGTTTTTTTTTTCTTGAATCGAATTTATGGGCTTTGCCTAAGTCGCACGGTTACTTACTAGTAGTGGGTTCCAGTAGCTACTATGTAGAATATCAGGGCATGGCTCCAGAGAAAAAACCCCCGCGGGATAAGAGTTGTGATGTAGGTTTAGACCGTCCAAAAAGGGGGGGGGGTCCATGGACCTATTCCGGCTTCATGGGCCGTCTCTGTGTATACTACGTCGTGGATGGTTACATACATACATTAGGGATCTCAATTGAAAAGACCATTACCATTGAAGGCGACTGAATTTGAGTCTGAGCGTTAATCTGAGTAGATTGTGATAAATATGTGATGTGTTTAAGTTTTTAATACGTTACGACCCCACGGCGCTCTCATGTCTCTTCTTTATCCTCCACTTCCACTACCTGGTCCAGTGACGGCGACAAATAAATCAGTTTCCAGTCCATTTTGTATACATCTTTGCCTCCCTCGTAGAATTCGTGGCTTTTCTTTGGTCCTCGCCGTCCTAGCAATAGGCGCTTTCCTCTACACCTGGTTCTTTCTTTCTTCATCCGCTCATCGTCACCAGGACGACATTGTCATCTATCTTCAGGACCTACTACATCCAGGAGGCAGCAGCACACCCCGATTTCACGAATGGCACGAGAGGGAGAAACGTCTACCGCAACATAATCCTGATTTACCTTTCCCGCAAGGGAGGGAGGGACGCTACATTCATTTCTCGAATCACGTTTGGGGTGCGCCTTTGTTTTTTTTTTTTCCCTTGTCTTGTCCGCAGTCGCTCACCCAGTTACTGACTCATCGAACGAACAAAATAGGCGTAGGATGGGGTAATGCGATGCAAGAACTCCTATTTAACGCTCACCTCGCTTACCTAGCGAAACGAACGTACGTACAATCCTCATGGTCGGCCGTCCCCAACGCACTCAACCCTTATCTATTTGATTCGTGCAGTTACGTGTTTGATGACTATACTTGGGATAAGACGTCCAGTTACTTTTCCAGCTTCAATGACAAGCGGATCCCCGCTCGCGTGCCACTGACCGCGCTACTCTCTGGTACGCCTTACCCCATCTTCCCCCCTCCCCTCCTCCGTATATGCGCACCCTCATATTTGTTCACATCCAAAGGTCCCGTTGCTGGAGACCCTTTTCCACCCTCCACAAACGGCGTTCCTGCGGTCATTCCTGAATTCTTTAATGAAGTGTGCCCTAACCGCACTATTATCGATCGCATAGAGGTCGACGGCGCTTTACCGGACGCGTCTGCTGCAACGCTCCTCCAGGCGTGGCTTGATAAACTAGAGCAGACAGAGGACCGGTGTGTAGAGATTAAGGAGTATTCAGGCCAGATATTTAATTACCTGTGCGTTCTCTTTCCTCTTCTTTCACGGACGCGTTGGATCTGAGTCAGTTTCTGGGAAAGGGTATTCGGTGACTCGAGTAGGCTGCTCGACATTTGGCCATCAATATCCAAGTCGCCAATCATCACTCACTTTTCCTGGTCGCCACTGATCCTCGCTGCGCTCGTGGCTAATGCACAAGTGATTCATCCTGCGCTTTCCTCCATTTCCCCAAGCTCCTTCAACCCTTCTGCCTCCACTGCTCCTCTCTCAGGTTTGCTTGCGCTGCACATTCGACGTGGAGATTACATTGATCATTGCAAAACTCTGACGAATTGGTATGCACATTTTATGGGGTTTAATGAATTCCCTGGACTACCCGATCGGTTCATCCCTCCGCCTCCGCTTAGAGTGGGTAATGCTTCGGAAGAGGACCAGGCGCAATATCGTGTGCACTGTTTTCCTGAGATTGAGGATATCGTGAGACGGGTGCGGGAAGTGCGGGCCTCGCTTTCTTCCACGACTCAACTCAGGCGCGTGTACGTGCTGACGAATGGGAAACCGCAAATGCTGGAAGAGCTCAAAGAAGCATTACAAGAGGACGCAAAGAAGGGAGGTATGCCCGTATGGGAGCATATTGGGACGAGTCGGGATTTAGTATTGACGAGCGAACAAAAACATAACTCTCAAGCGATGGATATGGCAGTCGCCCAGCGAGCGGAAGTGTTTATCGGAAACGGGGTGCGTGTGTGTTTTTGCCTCTTTTTTTTGCTTTGCTTTGTGGGGGGCATTAGGGTGTGTAGTGCTGATCGCCTACGGATAATAGTTCTCTAGTTTGACGTCAAATGTGGTCATGTTACGTGCTGCGCAAGGCCTTGAATGGAACACGACGCGCTTCTGGTGACCAAGTTGAGAAACGGCACACGACTTTCGGCTGCTGACACTTCCTTCACCTTCCCCCCCCCATCCGCGGAAGGTTTTGACGACGACTTGACGGGTTCCTGACGACGAGTATGTGCTCCCGTTCTTGGCGAGGATGGAACTTAGGAAGATTGATTTGATATTCGACTGGATTAATTGATTTCCCGTCTCCACAAGCGAGATGAGATGGAAAGCTATACGTGCGCATTTTGTTTTTCATAATATCACCTTTATTTTTTTTATTTTACATGGAAGCATGCAAACATGATTAGTCATCGACTCGGTAGTAGTCGAGTAGTAGTAGTAGATATCAAACTAACACGCATACCAATCGGATTAATGGATAGACATTTTATTGTGTGCGTGTTCGGGTCAGGTAGTATGCGCGGGAGCAAAGACTCACGTAACCTTGACCATCTAGATCTGAAACTGTTGAGTCCAACCGAATTCAAATTGATTGAGGCGATGCGAGTCGTGCAAATTTTCATGCTTATTTATCATACATCACTTTATTATAAGAACTTAGTTGCCTAGTTAGAAACCTCAGCCTTTCTGTTCAAAAGACTGAGCTACAATTTTCTAGCTCGCTACAGGACACACCCAGTGAGGAGAGGAGAGTGGAGGGAAGGGGAGGGGGTGGAAGAGTGGGAGAAGAATTAGTTCAATGTATTTGATTTTTTCCCCTTTGATCTCACTTTTGTGCCCCATTCAAATTTAAATTTTACCTTTGATCCCACCCACGTAACATTTACTATATATAGTATAGGAGGGATCGAGATGAGATAATGAGATGATGAGGAATTATGCACACCGGGTTGCACTCCCCACTCAAGAGCCCCGTCCCACGCTCCATCTTCGCTGGTCCCCTTACCTCCCCCAGCCCTCATCTCATTCCTATGGGCATGGATGAAGATACCCCCAATCTGCCCCCCCCCCTGATTAATAGGGCAGCAATGGACCCTGCCCTCCATGGCATTGATGCCTCCAGATCACTGCAACTGTGACGCTTTTTGTCGATGTAACAGTTTGTGACGGTTTGTGACGGTTTGTGACAGTTTTTCGACCCCGTGTGCATTCAACTTTTGTTTCAATGTTTCAACTTCTCACTCCGAGTCATGTGACTGGAGCTGATGATCTTTCTTTATCTGATTTTCAGACTTCTTAGACTGACTGGGATTGACACTCATTTGCTTTTGGAGTGGGTGCAACACCACTTGCATTTCCTGTCTCAATCTCCAGTGGAGATTCCTGTCATGAACTGACACCCTAAAGACCTCCTGACCCCCTAGAAATCTCTGGATGCTCCCAGAGACCCTGTAGAACCCTCAAGAACAAAGATAACCCTAGATTAAGACCAGAGAAGGGCTGGTCCAGACCAGGGCCAGACTCCTGCCTAATTGGAGACCTGTGGGAAGAGTGTCATTTTGAGCAGCAGCAAGTTAGATAAGCACTACCTAGTTTAGTAGTGATAATTCAGTTTAGTTGGTTAAAACTGAAGTGACAACTACACAAAGAGATGTCCTTAAATACTAAAAGAGTGTGTAATCCTAGTTTGTAGAACAATACTATCTAAGTCCATTGTCCTACAGTCACAAGAGAGGATAAAGAGTGTTTGTGGATTGTCCTTTATCAATCAGTCAAAGCATGCCACAAGCATGCATGGTGGTAATGCCACTGTCAAACAATCATGCTGCTGGTTATACTGACTGTGGTTAGTAGTGTGTTAGGCTAGAAAGACAAGTATACTTCAGAGGTTGAAGAAACTCTATATTAACTATACTACTGACCTAGAAAGACAAGTATCTACAAGAGACGTTAGTCAAAGGAAGATAGAAAGTATAGTAAGACTTACACTTCAGAGGTTGAAGAAACTCTGAAGTGGAAGAGACGAAACAGACACCCTTATATACCCGTGGGGGCTAGGGGAAATGGTCTGTGCGCACTGGGAATAAGTCCACAAGTGCTGGACAATAAACAGAGAGGGATAAAGGCCATTGGCCAAAGAGATATCACATGCTTACTGCACATTACTAAGTCCATCACTAATCAGCTGAGTAAGGTGAGAAAGAAATGTAATAAAGATAACATAAAAAGTCCGATACTCCGAAATCTAATCTAATCTAATCTACAGCTGAAGCGAACCTTAGATGCCTGAAGCATCTCCAGACACATCTTGTGTCAACAGCCACTTGGGTTGATCTGGTGGCTTTGGGTCCATCTCAACATTCCCCTGTGATTAAGACAATCCCAGATCAGAGTAAACCTAATCCAGTGACAAAATCAGTGAGCTGCATGTGAGCATGTGGCTTAGTAAAACCATCAGTGAGCATGTCATTGGTTGGCATCCTGATAAGAGTAATGAAGCCTTTTTTGATGTATTCACAGATTGCATGATACTTGATGGAGATATGTTTTGATTGTCTCCTGGTCATGGGATTGAGTGCCAAGTCAACAGCACCTTTGTTGTTGCCATGTAAGAGAATCAGACTGGAAATGTCATAGCCAATCTCTGAGAGGAAACTGTGATACCAGGCAGCTTGGTTGGCCACATTGGCCATTGCCATGTATTCAGCATGTGTGGTGCTTTGAGCCATGGTCTTCTGCTTGCATGATGTCCAAGAGATAGTGGCATTGGCAAGAAGGAAAATGTAGCCTGAGGTGGAATGGTAGTTGTCTGCATCATCTCCAAGTAGTGATGTTGTGACACTTTTGTTGACACAGGATGTGTCTGGAGATGCTTCAGGCATCTAAGGTTCGCTTAAAGCTGTAGATAAGATTAGATTAGGTTCCGGAGTTTTGGACTTTTTACAATATCTTTATTACATTTCTTTCTCACCTTACTCAGCTGATTAGTGATGTACTTAGTAATGTGCAGTAAGCATGTGATTCTTCCTTGGCCAATGGCCTTAGTCCCTCATTGTTCATTGTCTGGCACTTGTGGACTTATTCCCAGTGCACACAGACCACTTCCCCTGGCCCCTATGGGTATATATAGGGATCAGCAAGGGTTTTCATACCTGTGCGGGTAAGTGCTGCAGTTTTTGATGGGTACAGGTACAGGTATACAACTCCCAACCCACCAGAAACCTGTACCTGCGCAGCAGGTTTGGCGGGTATAAGTGGCCATCAGTCATTGACAAGATCAGCAGAAATTTGATGTTAAAATACATTTGTAGCAAACAAATGACTATATTTTATTTGATGTATGCTACAGGGTTTTTGTAAATATGTTCTAGTGTTATCCTATGAAATATCAAAGCAGATCAACAGTGCAATGTAAAATAAAACTGTTATCAGTGATCCACTCTCTTGAAAATCCTGATGCAACTGTTTTATTAACGCGCAATCAATTCTGCTGGTCTGGCACTATCTAAAATACACTCTAGACTACTTTATGTTACGCCCGGTGCGGGACGCTCCACACGACTTGTGTGACAGTGCAATTCGTAGGTTCAGATAAGAAACCAATAAGGTCTCTTGGAGTTCAAGTGGGACGAGTCAAAGTCAAAGGGGCACGTCCCTAAGACAATGTTGAACGGAAAGATGCCAGAAGCACCTGGGACACTGAGTTTAGAGGATCAAAGGGGTGTCCGGAAGACAAGCACCGATGTATTCAATAAGTCAAGTCTGGAGTCTACAAGGTAGATACAGCGGACTTATATACGTAAGTAAACGGGCGTCTACGAGATAAGGATAACGAGGTCAGGTGGGCCCAAATATACGGAAGCGAAGGGCGTAGAGCCTGGCTTCTGATAGGGTATTAAGTAAGTGTCCGGTCGTAAAGATAAAGAGATATGAGATAGCGATAAGGGCAAACATAGGCATACAGCGAGTCAACAAGCACAAAGGAGGTCACGGGGATGGCAGGAGAGCACGTGAGGGATCCCACAATGGAGATGTGATCTGGTAGTGAAGAGTAGGCGGCAAGGAGGGGTCGTCGTTGGGTAAGAAGAAAAAGACGGGAAGAGACAGGGTTCGTAACACTTTAGACTATTCTATAATCTAATTATCAAATTAGTTTACTGAAACAAGGCCCACATGTATCTACAGGCTGCATAGGGCAGCAACTACATTGGACCAGCATATTGGTCTGATCTCCTTCCTATTAAGGAAGGTTGACTTAACAATTGCAGCACATCTTATTTACTAACATGTGATCCTTTCTGTTACGAACCCTGCTGTGTCGTCTCTTTTCCTTTTCTTTTCATGTGACGTGTTGTTTGGCCTCATTTGTTCTTCGTTGACTACATTTATGACTCTCTTTGTACATATTTGTTCCTTATCTTTGACCTGGGCTGTGTAGCGAGCTATAAATGCGTAGCTCAGTCTTTGGGATAGAAAGACTATGTAATTTGTTAATACCTATAAATGTGTAGCTACACAAATGAATCAGTGAATGGGTAATGTAGCTGTAACACAGAAAGTACTGACCTCAGTCTTTGGGATAGAAAGACTGAGGTTTCTAACTACACTACTGAGTCTTTATGATAAAGAAAATTTGCATGACCCGCGTGCTCTGAATATTGCGTTGATACAGTGATGATCGGATCCGGACTGTCATCTCTGGTATCAATTGGTTGCGTGCTATGGCTACACTTCCAACACGCCCCCTTAGCCTGCACACTGAACTCCCATTGCATCTATGAACTTCTCGTGTTTCTCGTGGACAAGGCCCTTTGTCAACACATCGGCAAGTTGTTCTTCTGTCGGCACATATTTCAGCTCGATGATTTGGTTTTCGCACATGTGCCTCAAGAAGTGATGCCTTATCTCGATGTGTTTAGTGTGATCGTGGAACTTGGGGTTTCGGGCAATGGATATTGCAGATTGATTGTCCATGCAGAGGGTTGTTGGTGAGTTGCTTTTCTGGTGGATCTCAGCTAGTAACCGACATAACCAGACAGCTTCTTTTGCAGCATGGGCTCCAGCAATATACTCAGCTTCAGTACTCGATAGCGCGATGGATGGTTGCTTCTTGGAGCTCCAGCTAATCGCTCCTCCAGCAAGTAGGAAAACAAAACCAGATGTTGACTTCCGATCGTTCACATCACTTGTAATGCTCAGCGGGGCATTGCTGTGCGACGTGCACCGGTCGGCGCGAGTCCACTGACACTAGTCCGGCACTAGTCAGCCACATCCGCGGCACCCAACACTGTGGGTCCGGGATCTCCAGCAAGCCTGGCACAACAAGGCCAGGCTCTTAGCTTCAGGGTGAATAGGAAGTTGTGCTATAACCAAGCACAGAGAGAGACGGGACAAGTCAGCCAAAGGGAGCTAATCCCCTAAGGCTGTTGAGTGGGGACAGGACCTGGCCACAGTGCTAGAAGCACACCAAGTGGACCAAAGTCAGAGAGGGCAAAGGAAGGGAAGCCAGAGCATCAACAGCATCTGGGTAATGGATGGGATTCGGAACAGAAGTGCACACCCATTGCCAGAGGCAATGGGGTCCTTCTGGAGATTATGAAGAATGAAAAAGGGCAAATAAGCCCCTCTGTATTCCGTGACTAGGGAAACTCTAGGCTGAAGGCACAAGAGGTCAAATCTAGGGTTGTACAAACTGTCTACAGGGTCTTATATACTGTATGGGGATCTGGTTTGTAGCTAATCAGGAACAGGGTCAGAGTCCTTATCATCCAATAGCAGATAAGATGTCAAATATAGTCCATGATAAGGATAAGCCTTATCAGAAGCATAATCATGTGGGACAGCCCCACAGGAGTCATATCAGTGTGGGAGGATTCCCACCAGGGTCAGGGGTAAATGGGGAGATAACAGGTCCCACAGGAGTCAGGGTGGATGTGGGAATACTCCCACAGGAATCAGAGAAGCGAATGATAGGCCAGATGGGCCATGTGATCAGAGAGGGGTAAATGATCAGATGAAGATGCTGTGATCAGGGTCAGGGATCACATGGTCCAAAGTCACATGGTCAGGGATCACATGGTCAAGGATCACATGGCCAAGGGTCACATGGCCAAGGGTCACATGGCCAGGAGTCACATGACTGGCAGAGGGTCAAGTACAAGCCAAAGTCGAAGATTAGATTGGCAGGGACAGTGTCAGAGATCCTATGGGTGTCAGCCACAGGGACAGGGTGGGGTCCTGGGCACACAGGCCACAGGCATCAGGCAGGGTCCCAAGGCAGTAAGCCAAGGGCATCAAGTCAAAGGTCCTAGGCACAAGGCCATAGGTATCTGGGTTCTGGGGCCAAAGTGGTCAAGGGATGGTGGAATAGGGGAATGGACAGTCAAGTGTGGTGCAAGGGGGAGGTGCAGTGTAAGGGTCAGGAAAAGAGTAGGGTCGTAACATCACTGGCCCAGTCAGCATCAACATAGCCGTACAGCTCAGTTCCCTTAGGTGCATCACGTTTGAAGACAAGCTTCACGCCACTTGTAGCTCTAAGGTAATGGAAAGCATGATTTAGAGCTTGCTCATGCTCTTCCCCAGGGTTCGCAGCATGCCTCCCGAGCACTGCAATAGTGTATGCTAGGTCAGGACGGGTGCCGAGCATAGGGTACATCAAGGCACCGATTGTGTTACAACCTCTGCCATCCGTTCCCGTTTTCTTTCACATTCCCAATGACGACCCCTCCTTGCCGCCCACTTTACACTTCTCAATCACGTCCGCATCGTGGGATCCGTCACGTGCCTTACTCCCATCCCCGTGACTCACTTTGTATCTGTTGACACGATGTTTACTTATGCTTGACTTCTTATCTCCTTATCTTCTTATCTTTACGACCGGACACTTACTTAATACCCTATCAGAAGCTAGACTTTACGCCGTCCGCTTCCGTATATTTGGGCCCACTTGACTCCGTATCCTTATCTCGTAGACGCCCGTTGAGTTACGTATATAAGTCCGCTGTAGCTACGCTGTAGACCTCAGACTCGACTTATTGAATACATCGGTGTTTGTCTTCCGGACTCCCCCTTGGACTCTTTGACTCGACCATCTCAGTGCTTTCGGCACTTTCCACTTAACATCGTCACTAGGGAACAGCCCCTTTGACTTTGACTCTCCCCCTGAAACTCCAAGAGGTCTTATTGACTTCTTATCTAGACCTACGAATACAAGCTGTCGCACAAGTCGTGCAGAACGTCTCACACCGGACGTAACAGATTGCTTGCTGGTACCTTTTGACATCAACTGTAGGTGAGTCGAGCTTCTTTAGATGCTTGTTTGCGAGGGTGGGGGTGCTAATGGGTCACATGTCAGATTTTCCAAAACGCATCAAGATTTCTTCGATATATTTTTCTTGAGAGAGCGCCATCCATCTGGCCTCACGGTCGCGCGTGATGTGCATCCCAAGAATCCAGGTGATTTCACCCAGGTCAGTCATCTCATAGGCCTTCCTGAGCACCTCTTTGTCCTCATTGATCTCTCTTAAGTTCTTTGACACCATAGTAATGTCGTCAACATAGAGGGCAATGATGGACGACTTTGGGTTTCTGCGGCGGACGAAAACTGTGTGGTCGGCTTCAGTGTGTTGGTATCCTATGCTTTCAAGCTTAGCTCTGATGTCTTGATACCAAATGCGGCCACCTTGTTTTGTTCCGTAGACTGCCTTGATGAGTCGGAGTACCATCCCCTCGGGAACGTCAAAACTGGGAGGTGGCTCCATGTAAATTTCTTCTTTTAGTTCACCGTTCAGGTATGCTGACTTCACATCCATTTGGTGAACTTCCAGGTTGTATTCGGTCGCTAGTGTGAGGATTGCACGAAGCGATGCAAACTTGGCCACTGGGGCAAATGTTTCATCATAGTCAACTCCTTTGACTTGAGTGAAACCCTGTGCGACGATACGAGCCTTGTGCCTCAAGACCTCTCCAGTTGGCCCACGCTTCGTGCGGAACACCCATTTGCTGCCAACCACCTTGCGCCCTTTGGGACGTTTGACAACTTCGTACACTCCCATGGACTCAAACGATCGCATCTCTTCCTGGCAAGCAGCTTCCCATTCGCCAGCGTCAGGTCACGCCATAGCTTCTTTGAAGGTGCATGGGTCACTTGCTAACTCGGGCTGTGCAATGTTGGCTTGCTCTGTAGGGTTCCCTTTTGTTTTGTAGGAACTAACAGAGTAACGAGGGTCATCGTCGCGGATAGGGGGGCGTGCAGTTCGCTTTGGTCGGGTGGTGATAGGCGTTGGTGTTGATGTCAGTGTGGATGTGGGGGTCTCTGTGAGTGCACTTTCTACTTCGCTGTCGCTACTTTGCTGAAGTTGGCTAGGGTTTTGCACTGGTGTATTAGGTAGCGGCTCTATAATGTTTTCGTTTTTATCGCCCTCACTGGGCTCTGTATCATCGAATTTGATGACGACTCTTTCACTGGCTGGCCCCCCTTCATTGAATACGATGTCGCGCGACTTGTAGAAATGGCCCGTTGGGCGATGCACTAGACGATAAGCTTTGTGACTCCGAGCATACCCCAAGAATGTGCACAAGATGGACTGCGCACCAAGCTTGGTGCGATACTTTGCTGGGATGTGCACAAACGCTCTGCAGCCGAAAACACGCAAACGGGAAATGTCAGGTTTATTGCCACTCCAAGCTTCATCAGGGGTGGAGTCCTCCAGGGCGCAGGTGGGTGTGACATTGTGCAGATAAGCTGCGTACTCTAAAGTGTCATACCAGTAAGTGTCAGGCAAATCCGCATCAATGAGCATCGTCCGGACTTTATCGAGAAGCGTCCGGTTCATGCGCTCTGCGACTCCATTATGCTGAGGTGTGTCCGGCGTCGTCATTTCGTGTTTGATGCCTTTGTCTTGTAGGAACCTCTGGGCTGCAGTGGCGATGTATTTGCCCCTCCATCCATGCGCAGCACTCTTACTCACTGACCTGTTTCGACTTCTGCACAAGCTACGAAGCATTGTAGATGGTGAGTCACTTCAGATTTTCGCGCAGGCCGGTGACAAAAACTCTTCGGGACTTATCATCCACCCAGGTGACGAAATATTCAAATCCTTGGTGAGATCGTCGCGGCATCTTGCCACAG
>WTXG01000198.1:0-68079 GCA_022496185.1 Multifurca ochricompacta | reverse complement strand
TCTGAGTTGGTATTCAGCTAGATCGTCACAGTCGGAGAGATAACCAGAACCAGAATAGCATCGAGGGGATCGTAAATGAAAGGCCATTCCGAAAGGCCAGTCATTTTTGCGACTTCCACTCATTTCTTGCGTGGCCACACTTGGTACGTGGCACGTCACTCCAACTTCCTGTTCTCTGTTCCCTCATCACGACCACGACTGGAAAGCTCACAATCCTGACCCTCTTACAGGCGAAGCTCGATGCTATACTGTAAGGAATTCTCGAGTTCTGGGCCCGAAACCCTTTGTCTCCGAGTCCGCCTGTTCTCGTTCGTCCTGCCTTCCTGCTTGTTCAACTACTTGCCCTTTGTTCTCCACTTCTCCACTGTGTGCTAAGCAAGTTCCTGACGACAACAAGCAAGGTCAAACGGAATCAGCGAAGGGCGTATTCGCAAGTTCAACCATGACAACCTCAAGACCGAAGTCTCAGTTATCTCCTTTCTCCCACATCTCCCTTGCCATTGTACGGATCCAATCCGCAGTGAGTGCGAGGCAAAGTATTCCTTGGATGGTGAGAGAGAGAGAAGAGAGAAGAAAGCGCGCCCTTTCGAGATAACTAGATCGAATGTAAACGTATTGTGCTTGAATTCAAGGAAATCGCTGCTTGTTGGTTCCGTTTGACCTTTGCGCTCGATGTCGTCAAGAAGTTCTTTAGCACACAAAAAGAAAGATAAAGAGAGAGAAATGCCGTTTGATTTCTGCTTCTAGTGGCTCACTGGCTGGTCTACTACAAGCATTGTATGTACCTTTAAATACTTGCAGAGAGACCTAGTTATGAAGCAGAAAGAGGGTGAATTAGGGTTGAAAGAAGTCAAGTTAGATGAAGCCAGGCAATAAAGGCGGAGATGATGTAGACGGAGAGGTGAAAACCTGGCAATTAAGACGGGGAGGTAGTGAAACTGGTATAAGAAATGGACGGGCATACGGCCCGGAATGCAAATGATAAGATATACAGAACTAGATCATAAGTGCTCTAATTCAGGAGAGGCGATAGCTGGCTGTTTCATGCTCAACGCCCGAGCCATCCTTACAGTGTCGATGTCAGGATTGTGAGGTGCGGGCTCGCGTCGCCAGACATGGCATGAACCCTTGCGGAAGGAGATAAACATCCGCATCGCGGGAACGGCATCGAACATGGCGAGCGCATAACGTTCCGTCTTATCGAGAGAGAACATCTCCTCCCCCGTGCACGAGTCTATGGAAAATCCGGAGGAGGACGACGTGAAACCGTCTTCGTCTTGTGTCCCTGGATAGTTAAGTGGCACCCAAACGAAAACTTGCAGGTTGGTGAAGTGTTTCTCGATGATACGAAGTATGCGCTTGTTCAGACAGTGACAGAAACAGGAAGGGATAGCGGGACAGTAGCGGCGGCGGTGGCGGCAACCGCAATCAATACCAGTACTCACCAAATCGCTCTCCCAGGCGCTGGTGGTAGATTTGGTCCATTCATTTCGCCAAGCTCGTAGAAGAACTCCGCACACTCAGGCTCCTTGTTTTTGTCAGTATGTACGACGAACCACCACCTGTTGAGCCGGTAACGGATCAGAGTAGGCCGGACCGGATCAGAGGTGACCGGTGTTGGCAGTGCAGGATGATACTCACACTCGTTTATTATGATTAAGTACAATCCTCATGATCACAGCACAGCACAGTCCTTACAGTATTTAAAGACAATATTTCTGTATCTAAAAAAGTTGTTGTTTTGACCAGATTTATCTTTCTACCTCAGGCTGCATTTCCACACCACCACCACTGCAACAGCAGCAAGAGTAGCACGATTTGTCTCCTCTCCGTGTGGTACATAGTTTCTTATGGTCCCGAATAGCATCTCAGCTCCCCCGTCGACACATAGGCAGCGCAAGCGCCGTGACTTCCTCTCATTTCACTTGATAAAATTTTTCGTTATCTGCTGTTTCTACATGCTCTTACAACTTGTGATAGAATACCCTGATCTTAATACCTTGTTACCCAATTTATGTTATATGGTGAAGTGGTGAAGATGTTTGGATTCTTAGCGCAGAGAGACCCGCTTCATGGGAGTGAGGATGAAAGGGAGAAAAAAGAAAGCGGTTCATGACGCATGACAACCTGTTGTTGAGACAGGCCAAGTCATCTTACTCTCCCCACCGCTGACATCCCTAAAGTGGTAATCTTGTCACACGACTGTGATTTGTAATAATATTTATTTTAAAAAGGGAAGTTATCAACAAAATATCATTACGAATCAGTTGGAATAAGATCAGTTAAGGATTAGATAAGATCTTTGGTGTCCTCGCGCGTTCTCGCTACTCTATGTCTAGCTATTTTATAACTTTCAATGTGTATCATGTGTTCTCATCAGAGCGTGTGGGTCTAGAGCAGTAGAGAATTTGTAGCAGGAGTGTTATTGTCCATTGCATAGACAGGAGGAGGGAGGATGTTAAGCATTTTCACTATTAGTTGTTTTTATTTTTGAAATCAATTTTATTCGCCCTTCAGGGCCTTGCCCAAATCACACAGCTACTACCACTACATAGTAATTACTGTTGTGAACATGAGAGAAGGGTGGGAACCACCATGTGTGAAACCTCTTGGTAGAGGGAAACAAGAAAAACAGTGTGTGATAGAGAGTGGAGAGGGGAAGAGAGCCTGTGTGTTGGAGAAGAAAGGTGAGCTTACCCATACTACCCAATGTCACCAACTCAGACTTAATCCAGCTCGCAAGGTCGTCTCACCTGAGGAGGCCTTGTGAAGGCCCGCGTGTCCTGGATGAAGGTGAGGGGGGTGAGGTTGTTGCATGAGCAGAGCCGGTCTTTCACTATTAGGTTGAAAGCGTTGTCTACATGTCACATAACTTTGAATTGTAATGATATTTTGTTGATCAAAGATAACTTCCTTTTTAAAATAAATATTATTACAAATTACAATCGTGTGAGAAGATTACTACTTAGGGATGTCAGCGGTGGGGGAGAGGTGGGTGAGCCAGACAGGCCGGTAGCGAGCGGACAGCCAGGCTACTGAATGTTACTTTATCTTATCTTATCTTTACCATGTTTAGCTAACACGTAGTAATTAATAGCTTAGCTTATCCATAATCATTATATAGTTTTGACCAAACTTATCAGCTGCCTTTTACAGCCACAGCTGGCTCAACACGCCCTTTGTTTCCACTCTGTACTAATCAATCGTCGAAGGGTGTGTCACAAACCAGTCTCTTGTTGATCTTCACACCCGAGAAGCGGGTCCCCTCACATTCCTGCATACTGAACTTGTATCTTGTCCACGAAAGACCACCTCAGCTCTCATCTCTGTCTCATTGCGTGCCTCGACTTTACCCGATGCATATTGGCAACTATCGACAAGCCCTTCTCGTACACACACACCCTCTTTCCTTCCATCTTCTGTGTAATCCTACTCCACGTTGGAGTCAGACGATCTCACGTTCGTAATGTATAAAGGCGTGTGTATACACGTCGGCCCCTCAAATAATTTCGACGTTGTACAACTTGGGGTAGCGTCAAGGCCCAGACTGGTTTACACACAATTGAAGGAGTGATCTAGTTTCGTTCCCGAGCCAATCCCTTGACACACAGGGATGCCAAAAATATCTGCTGGAGATCGAGAAATTCTGTTCCTTGTGCATCTACAAGTCTCGAGTTGAGGCAAAGAGGGAACGTTTATTTATTTAATTTTCTCGAGGTGTTTTTTGCAGTTCATATTGATTGCACTAATAATTGTCAAGGCAGGTTTCAATCGTGTTCATATCAAAAACATCAACACTTTTCATCGGGTCACGCAACCTAGTGCATTGCTTTACCATTTCATGCCCATTTGCAACTCGCACAACATTTTATCTGACAACAAACTTCCATTCGATGACGCTTCGACAACATACACTAAGTTGTAAATTCCCGACAAATCAAATTTGACCACGTCCGTCCTCACTTCCGAACCTAGTAAAGAAAATTCGTCCTCTCAGTAACATTCCTCGAAACTCACAAAAATACAAGGGGAAACTCACGGAAGAGGGATCAGCTTGATCGTAAGCGGTCCGTAAACTGTCCCGAATACCGTCGCTGACAAGTCCACATAAATCCAACCAGCGGAATAATAGAACCTGGCATCTCCATGCAAAATAGAGACGCCGAAAGTCACTTTTACTCCGTCTTGGAGATTTCCCTTGACCTGAGCCAACTGGAACGACCCAATGATCGGGACCTTGACAGAGAATGCAGCATCGATTGCAAGCGTGCTCTTGATGACGTAGCCTTTCAGCTGAAATTCAAAAGCCAATCAACGGGTCGCGTCAACAATTCGGAAGAATAAGAATATGACTGACAACCCAGGTAACTCCCCAGAGTGGGAGTTCGATGTCAAAGTCAATCCGGTCGCTATCGCCGTCGGAGTATACAGGAGGACCGGCTATGGCGTAGACGTGGATGGTTTCGCCGGTGACTTCGTGTTCGTACGAGTTGTGATGGCCTACGAGCCATTGCTTGAGACCTATAAATGGTCATGAGTAAATCAGAATTACAAGGATCGATTCAGCACGCACCAATGTTGGACGATTTGTCAAGGTCAGTAGGAGTGTGAGTGTGAGTATGAGTGTAAGTCATGTTGAATTGGAATAATACTCTGGAATTGTTAGAATGTGGAGTGGGATGGAGAACAATTCTCGGATCACCTACCGCTGTATTTATACATTTCAGAATAGATATGAGTCTGCTGTTACATTCGAAATAGCAAGGCAAGGATTGGATTCGTTTACGCGGTTGGATGGTCTCGGAATTGTTCCGGAAACCAGAACTAGTTGCGCATAACTTGCCTCTGGTGAAGACATCCTAGCCGTTGAAGGATAATGTTTCCGGCACCGGTCAACTAGGCCATGAGATCAGTGACTGTATGGCGCGTCGATCCCATTCTGGTGCCTTGGATCAAAATTAATAGACTATGTAGGCTTTGAGTAGAATGGGCGATATGTCCGCAGTTTGAAAAGCAGAAATTCCGGGTCATGAGAGGTGTCCGAGTGACATGTAAGAATGGTACCCCTGTGGTGATGCAGGGCCCGTTATTTCGATAACAATAAATAACTGAGAGTTGGCAGAAGTGAGGCTTTCGACTGGTGAGAGAACTAGATTTCAAGAAGCAGCAACGCAGCAGAGTGGTAGTGGATCATGGACCGGGGAATGTCTCTGTCCTCTAAATTTGGGAGCAATTCTGAGAATTTCTCAATATTTGAAGAGTACTCGCAACATTAGCAAGGACTACCAAAACCAGGAACGAAAAACTGAATGTATGGCATTGAACGTCAGTATAAATGACATGAGACAGGTCGGGGGCGGTGTGCGGAACGCCACCTATACTTGCTTACATAACACAAACTCGGGTGTAAGAGTGGCGGCGGTGGTGGTGGTTCACGCTCCTGTTCTTACTTGGGTTCCGCCCGCATGCCGCCCTCGATCGCTGCCTGTCTCAAGCTTGTCCTTCATTCTTGGTTCTTGGCAGTCCTTGCTAATGTTGCGAGTACTCTTCAAATATTGAGAAATTCTCAGAATTGCTCCCAAATTTAGAGGACAGAGACATTCCCCGGTCCATGATCCACTACCACTCTGCTGCTTTGCTGCTTCTTTGAAATCTAGTTCTCTCACCAGTCGAAAGCCTCACTTCTGCCAACTCTCAGTTATTTATTGTTATCGAAATAACGGGCCCTGCATCACCACAGGGGTACCATTCTTACATGTCACTCGGACACCTCTCATGACCCGGAATTTCTGCTTTTCAAACTGCGGACATATCGCCCATTCTACAACACAGCCTACATAATCTTTTAATTTTGATTTAAGGCACCAGAATGGGATCGACGCACCATACAGTCACTTGATCTCATGGCCTAGTTGACCGGTACCGGAAACATTATCCTTCAACGGCTAGGATGTCTTCACCAGAGGCAAGTTATGCGCAACTAGTCTAGTTTCCGGAACAATTCCGAGACCATCTAACCACGTAAACGAATCCGACTCCTTGCCAATTCGAACGTATTAGCAGACACACATACTATTCTGAAATGTATAAATACAGTGGTAGGTGATCCGACAATTATTCTCCATCCCACTTTACATTCTTACAATTCCAGAGTACTATTCCAATTCAACATGACTTACACTCACACTCACACTCACACTCCTACTGACCTTGACAAATCGTCCAACATTGGTGTGTGCCGAATCGATCCCTATAATTCTAATTTACTCATGACGATTTATAGGTCTCAAGCAATGGCTCGTAGGCCATCACAACTCGTACGAGCACGAGGTCACTGGCGAAACCATCCACGTCTACGCCATAGCCGGTCCTCCTGTTTACTCCGATGGCAATAGCGACCGGATTGACTTTGACATCGAACTCCCACTCTGGGGAGTTACCTGGGTTGTCAGTTGTATTCTTACTCTTCCGAATCGTGACACGACCCCTGAATGGCTTTGATTCAGCTGAAAGGCTACGTCGACAAGAGCACGCTCGAAATCGATGCGGCATTCTCTGTCAAGGTCCCGATCATTGGGTCATTCCAGTTGGCTCAGGTCAAGGGTAATCTCCAAGACGGAGTGAAAGTGACTTTTGGCGTCTCGATTTTGCATGGAGATGCCAGGTTCTATTATTCCGCTGGTTGGATTTATTTGGACTTGTCGGCGACGGTATTCGGGACAGTTTATGGACCACTTACGATCAAGCTGATCCCTCTTCCGTGAGTTTCCCTTGTATTTTTGTGAGTTTCGAGGAGTGTTACTGAGAGGACCATTTCTCTCTACCAGGTTCGGAAGTGAGGACGGACGTGGTGAAATTTGATTTGTCAGGAATTTACAACTTAGTGTATGTTGTCCAAGTGTCGTCGAATGGAAGTTTGTTGTCAGATAAAATGTTGTGAGCATCATATGGTAAAGTAATGCGCCAAGGAGTCAGGTGCGTAGCCTGATGAAAGTGTTGATGTTTTTGAAGTGAGCACGATTGAAACCGGTCTTGACAATTATTAGTGCAATCAATATGGGCTGCAAAAAACACCTCGAGAAAATTAAATGAATAAACGTTCCCTCTTTGCCTCAACTCGAGACTTGTAGATGCACAAGGAACAGAATTTCTCGATCTCCAGCAGATATTTTTGGCATCCCTGTATGTCAAGGGAACAGCTTCGGAACAAAACTAAATCACTCCTTCAATTGTGTGTAAACCAGTCCGGGCCTTGACGCTACCCCAAGTTGTACAACGTCGAAATTATTTGAGGGGACGATGTGTATACACACACCTTTATACAATACGAACGCGAGATCGTCTGAGTCCAATGTGGAGTAGGATTTCACAGAAGATGGAAGAAAAGAGGGTGTGTGTGTGTATGTACGAGAAGGGCTTGTCGATAGTTGCCAATATGCATTGGGTATGTCGATTATGTCCAAACGTCGAAAATGACGAATATGTTGAATGGGTTGATACGTCGGATACTTCGAATAACTCTTGAAGCTTGGGAGACCGTTTGCTACTGTCGAAGGTTGAGGCACGCAATGAGACAGAGATGAGAGCTGAGGTGGTCTTTCATGGACAAGATACAAGTTCAGTACGTAGGAATGTAAGGGGACCCGCTTCTTGGGTGTGAAGATTTGATTACAGAGTGGAAACAAAGGGCGTGTTGAGCCAGCTGTGGCTTTAAAAGGCAGCGGATAAGTTTATGTGTATATTATGGAAAAACTAATAATTACTACATGTTAGCTAAATATGGTAAAGATAAGACAAGATAAAGTAACACTCACTTCACAAACTGAGTCCTTTTAAACATGTTGTGCATGGAATGTGGAATTGTCTCTGAATCAGTTATCTATCGAGTTCACTCTGGAGCCTGGCTGTCCGCTCGCTACCGGCCCATCTCAACAGCAGCACTAAGAACCCAAACATCTTCACCACTTCACCCTATCACAAAAATTGGATAACATAGTAGTATTAAGAGGGTCAGGGTATTCTATCATAAGTTGTAAGAGCATGTAGAGACTGTAGATAATGAAAAATATTATCAAGTGTAATGAGAGGAAGTCGCGGCGCTTGCGCTACCTATGTGTCGACGGGGGAGCTGAGATGCTATTCGGGACCGTACTAAGAAACTATGTACCACACGGAGAGGAGACAAATCTTGCTACTCTTGCTGCTGTTGCAGTGGTGGTGGCGGTTCGTCATATACGCTGACAAAAGCAAGGAGTGTGCGGAGTTCTTCTACCAGCTTGGCGAATGGACCAAGTCGACTACCAGCGCCTGGGAAAGCGACTTGGTTGGTACTGGTTTTGATTGCGGTCGCCGCCGCTACTGTCCCCCTATCCTTTCCTGTGTCTGTGTCTGTGTCTGCTTCTGTTTCTGTTTCTGTTTCTGTTTCTGTTTTTGCAGAGTGCGTCTGAGCCCAAGAGTGTAGTTTACAAGCAGCCTTTGACGGCGATAACGGCGGAGGCGGAGGTTGACCATCCACAAGCGCAAGCGCATAAACAGCCGCACAAGCATCGGCGAGCGCCTGACGCACAGCAGGTACGACGCGCACCCTGAGTTCCCAAGGTGGGAACAACCAGGGTACGACCTCCCCCACGATCTGCGCGATCTGAGCCGAGAGCGCATCACCTGCGCCGAGTGGGATGGCCAGATCCGCGAGTAGGTTGATGAGGACGATCAAGCCGCCGTTCGCACGGAGGCTATCGGTGTCCGTTCCTGCGTCTGCGTCGTTGATGGCCATGGCTTGTTGGAGGTCGGGTGGTGGGTTCACGAGTGCGTAGAGGGCATCTAGATCTGCTGGGTCTTCTGATGGTGGTGAGGCTTTGGTTACTGCATTGGAGGCTACAATCGCTTGGATGCATCGTGCAGCCACAGCTACCGTGCGCACTTCATGGAAGAGCAGAGGCATCATTGCGAGCGACCAGGATCTCGCGCTTGCGCTTTCGAAAGGTGCGCCTATTAGGAGACGGAATGGGTACTCCTCCGGTTTGAGGGAAAAGACGTCCCAGACGGCCCGTACCCCAACCAGAGCACGGCGATGTCGGATAGATTCGGGGAGGGACATGTCGCAGCTGTCGAAGAGACATTGGAATCGGAAGGAGAGGAGCATCTGGTGTTCGACGAGATACGTCATGACGGGTCGGAACGCTCCGTCAACAGTGAGTGCAGCGTGTATGCCCTCGAAGAAAGCCTCTATCTCATCAACGTCCTCCGTTGTGTCCAATTCCCGTATCAGTTGTTTACCGAGAACGCTTGCATCAGTTTGCACGGCCTGAGCAGCTAGGCGTTTCCTAAGGCCAATACGAAATTGATGATAGAACGAAGGGACGTTGAAGAGAGTATCGTCACGAGCGTCTTTCCAATGTTTCAGGTCCCATTTGTAGGTGGTCCAAAATCGTGCGAGGGTGAGGGTTAGCCAGTGTAGGCTGGACAAGGCCCTAGCCGGAAAGGATGTGAGACGCCATACAAGTGGTGAAAAAGGAGTAGAATAGGGAAAGTTGAGGCAGAAGAGCGGAAGGACGGTGAGCAGGAGGTACGTGCATGCCATAGCAATGATGAAGCCGAGGACCACGAAAGTCACGGTGTTATTGATCGGAAATAGAAATTCGATCATCCCAAGGAAGAAAAGGATAACAGAGACGTGGAGTAGCAATGGAACCAAGCCCAAAGCGTGAGACATATGAAACCTTGACACGCCGTCAAATACGAATGCTCGGAGGCGGGCTTGGGCGGCAGGATCGGAGCGATGCCCCTGTGCCATTTGCAAGTAATTTCGGGACCACTGCTGCATCAGGGTCGCCACAAGCGCGCAGGTTAGGCTCAAACACAAGCTCAGGAACCAAAGTGCATTGACGCGGACGCTCCGCGATGAAACGCGAAACTGCGGGAGAGGGGGCGGAGTGGCGATGACAGAGCCGTTTGAAATGGCGGCGAGCTGACCAGAGATCTGGGTGAGGAGCTGCACTGTAGCATCTCCCGAATCCCGCTGAAGGGTCTTGTAGCTTTCTATGATGAAGCTGGCCACTGTAGACGAAAACAGACCAGTCTAGACGTTCGTTGTGAGATGTGGAGAAGAGAGAAATGGGGTTTTGTTTATCACGGACAAAAATCAAGATGCCATCTGCATCGCCTTTCCATGTGTCGACAAGCTTCTTGTCGTAATTCTCGGATTTCTTGAGAGAACGCGACCAGAACTTCAAAGCGATCTCATGCTGGTTTTCGTGTAGGCCTACAGGAAGAAAGATATCAAGTCAAGAAGAATTAGTCGTTCATGGAGTTGATGATACATACCGCCAAGGTCACATATGGTAGCAGACTCTGTCTCCTGAGGGCTGAGAGGCGGTGATTCCTTCATCTGCAAAGAGTTGACGTGAGGACGGGACTTTCACAAATTTTTTGGGGGTTAACTGCGGCGTGAAGAATCACATAGAGGTTAATCAGGTTTTATACGACCCGGTGGAGGGGAGATATAAATAAAATTTGGGTGTTCTATCATCTCATCGGTTTTGAGGGTTTTGAGGTCCACCAACTTCCCTTCCTTATCCTAGGATAACGTAAACTGTCATTAAATTTTATCCACATGACTCGTCGTCAAACAGATAGTCACCTACATGGTTATGGCTAGCATTAAACGGTGTGGTGTCGCCCCATTGTGGTGTTGTGGCATACGTATGTCCCCATCTATGGGCAACCTCAAGGTGTATTCCTCCCATCCCTCTCCTGGTGTCTTCGCACGCCACGTGTGAAGGCCCACTATTGTCATGTGACCGTTTAGAACGATTCGGTAACCACCTCAACTGAGTGGGTCAAGTTCTATTTCCTACATGCATGACACACTGCTATATTGCCATTGCGCGCTGTGCGCTGTGCATCCTGTCACTTAGTGCTCTTTAGAGACTGAGCAGTGTCTCTCTATGAATCTCTGAATGAGATTTCTGTCTTTATTACTTAGAGAACTGAAGGAGGGGCCTGAGAGACAAAAGGGTGTTGGGAACATTGCACCCCCAACGACAGACCTCGATAGAGTAAAGGTGGAAACCCTGGTCAATGGTCAGTACAAGTCGGTTGTGTGAACGTCTGCAGGCTTCGAGACCTTCCTTCCCTCCGAGGTTATCGTAAGCCACATTAATGACAACCTCAGACTTGTGACTCCCCTTTAGTGGCGGCTAGCAACAGCCTACGACTACCCATCAAGTCCCATAGCGGGTGAAGCGGGCTCAGAGTGTGTGTTAAAAGCAAAAACATCCAATGTCCTGCTGACTGCTGATCCAATCTCCCCCTCCTCCCCGGAACAACTAGCAACCACCCGGCAAGTTGGAAACTTCCAAGTTCAGGGGAAATACTGTTTTCCGTGTCGAGTCTTAGAAATTCCTATCCCTTCGTTTGGCCCCGAGGAGCCGTCAAGCCTTACATTACCGTTAGCAGTCGCTTTTATTTCTCCACTCGTCTTTTTAGCGCTCTGATGCGGTCTCTTCTTGACTGTCAAAAGGGTGAGCCTTTGATCCATCACATCGGGAGCCACAATAAAGGGGGGGGATACCTGTTGCAAGTGTAGTATCTTAACCTAACCACACAGAATAAATAGAAAAAACGGAATTTGAATTATGTGTGTTGTTAAACGAGGCTCTGCGCCAATCTATCCTTTCAATCTCAGCCTTTTCTCACCTCCCAATCTCAATTTCTTGATTCCGTCTGTCTCGTTCATTATCTTGCCTGTCACCTTTCGTTCGACCCTGGACACCTTCCCTTTCCTCGCGTCAGTTCTCAAAAGCGCACACTTTCATCGTGTCATGAGATTTCTGTCACTGGCAGTTCAACCATCCTTTAACGTCACAACCCGCCCGCTTTTAAGGTCACCCCTACCTGCTTACTCGAATCCGTCATGGTTACGATACCGCTCGCGCCCGACTTTGGTCTCGTACGTCATTGATACCAGCACTTCTTTTTTCATGATTATCGTCTCCATAACTCTTCACCGCTTCTTTTTACTTTTTACTGACACCCCCCCCCCCCCACTCGTGTTCCATTCCTTTGTTTCTCTCATTCTTAATTTCATAGCCGTATATAAGCGTGAAATACACTTCGACTCTCCATTTCCGACAAAGTCTACACAAAGGGCCAATCCAGCCAAGACTAGAAGACAAGTTCCGTCAATGGGCCGAGGTTGCCTTGGTCGCATCTGAAAGACGAATCCATCGCTTGAGGGCTAGTAAACGTCCCCCCCCATCGACCCGCATGATCTGTGGCTGTAGTGACAGACAATATCCGTTGAGGTGGACTAGAGGCAGTAAAGGTTCTCCTGGTCCTAACTTGGTCCCCTACTCTTACACCCATGCGATGAACTGCCCGTACGATGAAGCGACATCCCCTCACTCACGCAATCTATATCCGCCTTCCTTGGATGGTATCGCATATCTGTAGACCACCCAAGCATCCTTCAGACCCTCGCACCCTATCCACCATTTCCCCAATAGCCTGTGCCAGCGGAGCCGCTTGTGGTATGTTTGGCAGGGGCTGGGCGCCGGCTTGGCACTCAAGTCACCCATCACTTAATCTCCGCCACATTGGAGCTTGTCTTTGCCACGTCAGGACGATCTGAGGGAAAACACAGCTTCTCGATTATGATCTTGTGTCTTATTCACCCTTCCTCACTTCTGCTTCTTTCATTGCATGTCTTTTTCAACGTGCTTTCCTTAAGTGCCATACGGTATGACAAAGACGCAAGTTTAGAGAAAAGCAAGCAAGCAAGCGACAAAGCAGAGAAAACAAGGACACCCTACAATTAATTATCATTATCATTAATTTATTAATCCCTTTCAAGTATGATGACGACTCGGAACTGACCGGTGGTACTGCGCTGCAAGTGTATCCTGTCGACTTGTGCTCCAGGGTTGTACACATAGCGGCCAGCGAGACGTCTGAGACATTCTGGCCCCGGACCCGGCCCCGGCATATCAAGAATTGGGGCCGACTGGAGCATCGCGTTTGGATTTGCTTGCGGAGGGCCCGCCGCCGCATTATGGACGTCCGTAGCTAACCATTCTCCTGGATAATATTCCGAGATACGTAGGAAGGAAAGGCACTGGTACCCACAGGAACTTGCGGAGTAATGAATTGTCCCTGCGCCGGGCTATGAACCACAGAGGTAGAACTGTTGGGTCCCGAATTGTGACTCGTGTTTGGTACAGGATATATATCTTCCGAGGGGAAAGTATGATCAAAAGAGAAACCTCACACCATCGAAACAGAGGCTACCTACCAGTAGGTTGCCTTGGGTCTTGATGTGCCGTGCTATATCAGGATGGTGGTCCAGCTCGTGTGCGCCTTTTATCGGCACATTGGAGCACGCACAATAGCGAGGTAACAGGACTACATACACGATCCGGGTGGGGCTGGGCAGGAGATTCCTTGGGCATATTAGGGCGACTACTCATAGATGGCGATGAGTGAGTGAGTAATGAGTAACAAGTGTTGTTGTTGAATGCTGAACCTGGGGCGGGGAGTAAAATTTTTAAGTACCCGTGGAGTGTTAAGATACACTATCCAAAACGGGAAGAAAAACTAATGTGGCCCCGAGGTACAAAGTCAAAGTCGAGGGTTGTGGGTTTGGTATGTAGCAAGTAGTAAGGCGCAAGGTCATGACATGACATGACGAAGGAGGGTTGTTGTCGTCGTCGTGAAGTGAAGTAGAATTACAATTAGTTCGTGACTGGGTGAGCCCGGCACAACGGCGGAAGAAGTGTTGACATGGGAACATTGATCGTGGTGTGTGGCACAATAAAAATTGGGGAGCGTATGGAATTAAGACAATAAGTCGTTGAAGTGGTTATACAAGGTATAGAAAGTCGAGAAGAATGCACGACGGGTAAACGGTGAACCATCCCCTTTAGGTTTTCGGACACACACTTTCTCTCTCGTTCTCTTCTTTTTCCTATTATTATTACCATTGGCTGGAAGCACCTAGCACGGCTGCATAGGCGCCTCCACCCACTGTTTGTGAGTGCTCAAGATCTGGATTGATTTACGGTGGTGGAAGGCAATGCTGCTTACAAATGACCCTCATGACAAGACATTCTCTTGCCCAAGGAGTCATACCCACACCGACAACACTAGCACGCACGCAAATTATTGATGTAGCCCCAAGGGGAAAGGCAATACCTTCCACCACCGAAGCCCACCCCAGCCACGCCAGAGGTTCCGGAGTAGTGATCTCATGGCTCAAACCCAACACCCAACACAAGATTGACGATAAATTCAAATTCCCCCCCCCCCCCCCCCAGGAGGGGGCATATACATCATTCTTCCCCCCTTCTTCATTGCAGCGATCTGATATATCATAGGAGATTTTCTAGGATGACCTTTTCCGGGGAGGGGTATCGTACCCCGTGAGGACAGCGCATGGTGAGTACGCTACTCGGCTCCAGATTATGTAAATTGGGGCAAAGACCAAGCTTCTCACATTTGACACGGCGGTGTTATCACACTTCCTGACACCTCATTTGGCAGATATTTGGTTCAATAACCCTAGTCGTGACATAAAACAAAAGATAAAGACAAATAGAACCTCGGGTGAACGCGGAGCCCTTTTCAACCACCCTGCTAACTCGACACAAAATCTCGATTTTAGTGTAGGCGATGAATTCTAGCCTCGGAGAACATGGTTTCTCAGGTTGGTTCAATGAGAATCATATCTTTCTGTGATGGCGGATAGCGAGCCGTCGGGGCATTTCCGAGCCTGGGTCATCAGGAGCATGTGCCTCTGGCATCTTCAGGAAGGGCTTAGGGAGAACCTGGCGCGACCTGTTGAGGTCCCGGAACATTATTAAATGCTCCGTGTCCTTGAACCTCCTACAATGGGAGAAAGGAATGTTTACGCCCAAGGAAGCCGACCGAGCATTGACTTGCGCCTGTGCGGATTCGGGGTTAGATTTTAGCCTCTGATTGTGGCACGTAATCCTTTATAGAGGTACCATGGTCATTAGCGGACAGGAAGCTTGACACAACACGAATGGATGTCACTCATGCCTGATGAGCCCTGTGGGGGAAAATGCATTTCGTGAGGGGTGACTGGCTTGTTATGGCTGATGGCTAGATACGGGCCATATCAGGAAACGTTCCTCAAGTCTCATCGAGAGGCCACTACCGGGCACGTGAAGGTGACGTCTAGAAAACTCGGCAAATAGCGTGGCAGTACTTTTAAGCACTTTCCGTAACGTTTCAGCTTGCTTTTCCCCACAACCACGTCCTTCGTCTTTCACATTCGTCATTACCTCTCCACGTCACGCCCATGTCTCGCCTGCATTCCCTCCCCTGCCATGTTCTCTACCTGTGTCTTCGACTCCGGACGACTCCGAGTCGATTGTTGCAGAAATATTCAAAGTACTTAGACTGTCTGCCAGAGGGGTCGCCAGAGTGTTCATTCAGTGACCCACGCCACACGGCACAGCATAATCCAGTGCACAGTGTTGGCTGTCCCAGTTTACCTTCTAATACTGACCCTATTGCTTCTAAGCGAGTGACAAAAATCCCCGACAGAACCAAGGCCAACACTAACTTGAGGGTGGAAAGCGGGACACGGGTTCAAGTCAAGGTGTGCACGGAAGGATCCTGGACAGATCGCGGACTTTATGGGAAGGAGTAGCGGATAATTAAAGACTCCGCAATAACTCCGGGTGCTTCAAAGTGCTTCTTAATCAAAGCTCCCGCGTCAAAAGGGTGAATGGGTGTGGACGTGTGAGATGGTAAAATGTGTGTCCAATTCAAATCAGCCAGGCCTGAGTACAGTGTCATTTAGCCAACATTCAATGTCGAGGGAGGAGGAGCAAGCAGAAACTGCCTACTCAAGTCTCCTGTACTCATGATTCACTTTCTGGGTCTTTAACTGGTGGGTAGGTATTGTTTTTTATATTCCGCAGAACATGGATGCACCAAGTCGTCGTCTGAGTTCCTATCTGGTCGTTCAGTCCGTAAGAAAGGTAATTTTAATTTAAGGTCAAAATTGTGGAGGCATATTAGAGAAAAGCTGATTCAGAAAAACAAGCGCTTGCATTTGGCATCTCGACCAATTCGAACAGGCTCAAGTCCTCGTCTCGGCGTCGCAATTCTGATAAAAGCGATGAATTTAAGACTGGGAGTGATTGAAAAGTGAATAGTGTGAGGATCATAATGTGCTCATTCACCCATCGAATCCTCACTATTTATTTAGGAGAGTGGAGGAAAGAGGTGGCATCCTACTACTTTTCATACCACACACACCACTACATATGGACCCTCAACCGGATGATCAGACGGTCAGCGATTCGGGGATTGAAAGTATAACTTCATACTCCACTTCAAATCGTTCACACTCGGAAGTAAATATGAATTCTGCGATCTTCCCGCGATCTTCCTTAGTGTAAGGCCTCACCAGGGATCTGAGGGCCGCTTTTGATATGATATGATATGTTGTCGGCGAAATCCATGGACAGACACATCGAAGTAAAGACTCCTGTGGCACGGTAGCATGGCTGACCGCAACATCTTGCAGTACATCATGGCCATGCCACTCAGGCTGGCTTGAATGCGGATGAGGGATGAGGGAACGCGGTGCGAATAAATTAGCTGTGGTTCGACCCCGGACACCACTGAAGCATTTCTCAGCTAGCCAACCAATATGTAGGTGGTAGATGGTAGAATGCATTATACGTATCTCAGGGCCACCATTTAACTAACCCTAGAGCATAGGCTGACAGGATACACTTGCTATCAGGTACCGTAGGCCGATTTTGTCATAGGCAATTGTCCGTTGTATCCTGTCATGTCAGCTAATGGCTGTGATCAAAATGACGTTAAATGCTCTAGAGAGTAAACAGAGGAGGGGAGGGGCGGGCTTGGCAGGCCTTGGCAGAAGGAGGCGCCTATACACATTCCCACGCACGAGTACTGTAGATCTATAATCCCTTGTTGGCCTTGTTCGGGCCCATGTGGAACAGAACTCTAATACGGTCACTCCTCTAACACAAACACACCAACTGACCACTGCTGGCAGTCAAAGCGTAAGCAGAAGAGGTGAGAGGGGTTGAATTACGAATGTACCACGTGTATCGTGCCTTTGCGTTCTCTTGTTTGCTTTCCTCTACGCTTGCATTCTTATCGTGTTAATATGGTGTTAAACGAGTACTGTGATGGGATCCCAGGTCTAAAAGGCAGACCATGACAGAAAATTTTCATATATGGTATCATTGAAGGAGTAAAATTACTGCAACTGTTACAACTCTTACATGATGTCATTTCTTTCTGTTTTACCACACAAGCAGGTATCTAGGCCTATCTCAATGACGTCTACAACACGACGTCATCCTCTTGTCCATGTATATAAGCTGTAGTTACTTTACTCAAGACTCTCCAGTCTTGAGCTCCTTGTAAACTTACATAGCTCTCTTGACCCGGAATTCATCTCCTTTTTTCTAAACACCCGAACTATTTCTAAAAACCTATCGAACTGAGCTTTGAACGTAACATTAGCTCAAGACTAACCTGAACTAACAAAACCTTGATATACAGAAACTATGTCCACACCAATTATTCCTACTGCCCCTACTGTCCCTGCCTTGTTTACAGAACTCCCGTTTCCTCTGCATCCCAGACAAATCAACGATATTCCTCGAAATGAAAGACCCAACGTACAGTGGCTCGATGTCTCTTCCATAACCGATAATGCTCCTTGGACTGGCTACTTTACCATGGATGGACAAGACCTCATTCCCCTAGAACGATATAACGGTCTCTGGTTCGAACTCGCTTTCTTTGCATCTGTCAATTCGTACCAAGCCCTTCGACTAGCTCGACTCTCTTTCAACTTGCCACAAAATCCCGAAGTACCTGTTGATATGCAGCGATTCATCGATACCTCCATGAAAAGCGCAAACATACCAATAGCCGCAGTATCAACTCCAAAAACCGATAAACGACTCGAAGGCACCTTCGCCACCCGCTTCACAGGAGATCGAACGCAATCTGAACATTTTCTTCTTGTTTTTCACCAATATATGCTCCTCAACGACCAAGCCGAAATCGCGTGCGACCCCATGAAGAAGGCGAACTTCTTCATACAACAAATGGAAGGACCATTAGTCCAAACGTTTCAGCTTGGTATGATTCGAGATCTTCAGGGAATTGCGACTGGAACATTTAAAATATCACAATCATCTCCTTGGGAATACACGGAAGAAAAATTCAAAGCAACATACTTTGATTTTGGCATCCAAGAACGAGCATACAATGATCTTCGAAAGTTACGCATGACAGGAGGACGAATTGACGAATATTTAACTGCCTTCGCAGCATTGGTAACTCGCGCAAATGTACACCCAGACGATGCCAGCACCTTACGTCTTTTTGCTTCTGGATTACAAGGCGACCTCGCAAAGAATTGCGTACTTCGTCATCGCCCATTGACCCTACAAGAATGGGGAGCAGCAGCGTTACAAGAAAACATGGCTTACCTTACCATTAGAACCATCGAACAAGATCAACGCGATTGTAGCATGCGAGTACCCACCACCTCTGCACCTAAACCGACAAACGCCTCGAACGCTCCATTCTGGCGCCGTCCATCCGGCCAACGACAAAATCAAACTCCACCCACTCGTGATCCAAACGCCATGGACATCGACGTCATTCGGCGTGCTGTAACTGACGAAGATAAGGAACGTTGTAAACGCGAGGGCCTCTGTTTCTATTGTATGAAAAAGGGGCATCTGTCACGTGATTGCCCATATAGGAAACCTCGTATCGCTGCAACATCAATAACAACTACGCCAGCAACCGCAACTATCGTCGAAGTTCCCTCTGTGTCCGCCCCTCCACCTGTCTCTACCACACCGAAAATGTCTCAAATCGATCATCTTGCGAAGTTAATAAGCACACTCTCGGCTGAGGATGAAGAACAATTGTCGAGAGCACTCGAAAAACTGCCGGGTTTTCAGACCGCCTAAGGGAACGTCCCGTCCTAAAGGCCATTGTAGACCAATGTGTACCTAGAATGCTGAAAATACAAGTACATTTTGCTCCCATTGGGACTGTCTCTGCGCTCATCGATAGCGGCGCAACTGAAAATTTTATCCACCAAAGCTTTATCGATCAACACCACCTCCCTACTAAACTACTTTCCGCCCCGAAGATCGTTTCCAATGTCGATGGTTCGCCAAATACTGCTGGCTCTATCTCGCGCTCTCTTTCTTGTCTTGTATCCACTGGCTCGCACTCTCGATCCTTCGATTTCTTTGTCACCAATCTTGGCTCTGAGTCCCTAATTCTTGGTTACCCCTGGTGTCACAGTTAGGTGCGGAACTGTGTCGGGGATCGTGTGGGAGCTAGCCTCCCAAGTCGCATCAAGATAAGTCAAGGCTCTAGGTCACAGCAAAGTCAAGTCGGTTCAAGCCCACAACAAAGTCAATAGGGCACGCGCGTGAGATTCGAAGTCGACGGCAGAGACACTCAGTCCTGCAGCAAGTTCAAGATGATGAAGGCTCTCCAAGTCACATCTTGGAGAGTTCAAGTGGGGCTCTAACTGAGAGGATTCAAGGATTCCGAAGCACCTCTGATTGAATACAAGAGAACAGACTTAGTCTGTCTCTCTACTCTAGTAGGTCTTTAAATACATGTAGAACTAGCTATGTCATAGTATATAGAAGCATCTAGTTCTATGATATAATATCTAGTGGTTGCGCAGTAGATCAAGCTAGAACTATGGAGAATAAGGAGGGGTTAGGCCCTCAGTAAGCCAAAACACCGGTGAAACATAATGTCAAGTCATTAGTAACGTTGCAGGGAGAATTCTGTCACACCTGGCTTGCTTACGCCACCCCTACCATCTCTTGGTCTTCCGCTTCCGTCCAGGAGTCCGTCTCGATTCTTCTGGAGGGGCAAAACTCCTTTTCTGCTTCCACTTCTGAGGACGAACTTATTTCACGACTTTCTCCTGCCACTGAATTGGCTTTACAACAACCTACCACTGACATCACTATACCAACACCATATCAATGCTTTGCCAAGGTCTTTTCTGAAGACGCGGCCCTACGTTTCCCTGACTCGCGACAATGGGACCACGCGATCGATCTCAAACCCGATGCTCCAACCACTCTCGACTGCAAAATCTATCCACTCAACCCAGCAGAACAAACAGCACTTGAAGACTTTCTGGATGAACACTTAACAAAAGGCTACATTCACGAATCAAAGTCACAGTACGCCTCACCTTTCTTCTTTGTCAAAAAGAAGGATGGTGGTAAAATGCGTCCAGTCCAAGACTACAGAAAGTTGAATGAACATACCATACGAAACACGTATCCGCTACCACTAATCGACGAACTCATCGCCAAAGTACAGAATGCGACGTTATTTACCAAGTTCGACGTACATTGGGGGTATAACAACGTCAGAATAAAAGAAGGCGATCAATGGAAAGCCGCGTTCAAAACAAATAAAGGCCTCTTTGAACCTCTGGTGATGTACTTTGGTCTCACAAATTCACCAGCTACTTTCCAAACCATGATGAACTCGTTGTTTCGCAAAGAATTAGATGAAGGCTGGCTAGTAATATATATGGACGACATCCTAATCGCAACAACGAATGATATCAATCTCCATCAACGATGTGTGGAACGTGTGTTACAAATACTACTCGACAACGACTTGTTTCTAAAACCATCTAAATGCACCTTTCACACAACAAAAATCGATTATCTTGGGATCATTTTAGAAGGCGGTATAGTTTCGATGGATCCAACAAAAGTCAACGGTTTACTTGACTGGCCAACGCCCACAACAGTCAAACAAGTGCGAAGTTACCTCGGTTTCAGCAATTATTATCGACGATTTATTAAAGGATACTCTCAACTCGCATGTCCACTAATCGATCTAACGAAACTCAATACAACATGGCGGTGGTCCACTGCGGAACAACATGCATTCGACATGCTCAAACGCGCCTTCAGTTCTGCCCCGGTTCTTCGACAACCACAGATTCGCGACGCCTTTTTTGTTACCACCGACACCTCTGGATTTGCGATTGGAGCTGAACTTGCACAACAAGACGCTTCCGGTCGGCTCCACCCAGTCACTTTCCTCTCCAAATCTCTCGATGTTACTCAACGAAACTGGGATATTTACGACCGCGAACTCTTTGCCGTCTGGTTCCCTCTTCAAGAATGGAGACAATATCTTCTAGGATCTCCACACTCAGTAACTGTATTCTCAGACCATCATAATCTTCAGTACTTTCGTAAGCCACAAAAACTAAATAGAAGACAAGCTCGTTGGCATCTTGATCTAATGGAATATGACTTCGTCGTCAAACCTATCCAGGGCAAATGAACGTCATTGCCGACCTCCTTTCAAGGCGTCCCGATTACGACGATGGTCGCAGTGACAATGACCAAGTCGTACTTCTACCTGACGACAAATGGTCTCTTAAGGTGATACAACTAGCCGAAGATCATGAGACCTACAGAGAGATCGTGAAACAATTTCATGACCACCCATTAGCTGGCCACCCGGGACGACGAAATACGTGGGACCTAGTGTCTGAATTTTACAATGGTCCCAACCTTTGTGAGTTCATTACAGACTATGTCAAAGGCTGTCACACCTGCCAAGCAACAAAACCTCGATCCAAGACGGCTGTTCCCTTATCGCCTTTCGATGTTCCTGCGCACAAAGCCCTTTCCAATATATCTCCCTTGATCTTATTACTGATCTTCCCCAATCTCAAGGGCATAATGCTATCCTTACCATTGTTGATCAAGGCTGCTCAAAGATGACCAAGTTTATTCCCTGTTCAACAACAATTACAGGTTCTGATGTTGCCCGCTTTTATTTCATTCATCTTTTCCCCCTCTTCGGGCTTCCAAAATGTGTTATTTCTGATCGAGACCCCCGTTTCACATCCTCTTTTATCAAAACCCTCTGTCGCACCCTCTCTATCTCCCAAAACATTAGTACAGCATTTCACCCTCAAACTGATGGCCAAACAGAACGCATGAATCGATGGGTTGAGCAATATTTGCGTCACTGGACTTTTGGTAATCCCCATACTTGGGCTCCACTTCTACCTATGGCTGAATTTGTTCACAATCGATGGCGCCATGACCGAACACATCTTAGTCCCCATGAACTCCTTCTTGGTTTCCGTCCATCACCCCCAAACTCTCGCGTTACTACCGCAATTCCCACTCTATCTGAGCGCCTTAAGGCAATTTTGTCTGCCCGCCGCCTCGCTTCAAAAACTCTTGATCAGATGACCCCTCTTACCCCTGTTTTCTTGCTTGGTGATCAGGTCTGGCTTGATGGCAAACACCTCGCTTCTCTCTTCCCCTCTCTTAAACTTGCCCCTAGACGTCATGGCCCCTTCTCTATCACCCGCGTGGTATCCCCAGTTTCTTTTCAACTCCATCTCCCTGCCTCATTGAAGGTTCATGATGTTTTCCATGCCTCTCTCCTCTCCCCATACATCACTACACCTGCCTATGGGCCCTCTCCTCCTCGCCCTCCACCTGTTCTTGTCCATGGTACTGAAGAAGTTGAAATTGACCGTGTCATTGGCCATCGTCGCTCTGGACGCCAGGGTCGTCTTCAATTCCTCCTTTCCTGGAAGGGCTTCCCATCTTCTGATAATGAATGGGTTGACTTCCGCCACATCCATGCACCAGATCTTATTGCTGATTACTTGTCTACCCTTCCCCCGGCTGTGGCTTCTGCCCTTCCTGTGCATAGCCCCGCCGGTCTTAAAACGGGGAATAATTCCACCTCTTCCTCCTCCCCATCCCCTCGACTTGTTATTCGCATTCCCCCTCAATCATACAAACCTGCTATGTCTTCCCCTTCACCCCCCATGACTAGTGAATAGCAGGGGTAACCCCCGGGTATCTTCATTGGTACCCGTACCCGTACCCGTACCCGTCGCTACGGGTACGGGTAACCCGCGGGTTACCCGCGGGTCACCTGCGGGTTGTGTGTGTTAAACGCATGCAAGTTTTTTACTTGCATCGCGCATTTCGGATATCCGGCCCGGGCCATCCCGGACCAAGGAGATACACAACGCGTTCATTTATGGCTGCTTAAGATCCCTCAATGACTCTTGTTTTATGCTCAGAAGATTAAGATAATTCATTATTCCATTTTTATTTTATTATTCTGGTCTCAATTTTATACAAGCACAACTAAAATCCACCCCAATATACAGAGATGATTAGATAGGATGTAATAGAACATTGATGAAAAACCTGTCAGATAACCACACAGAATGCAAAATAAATTGATGGGTGCATAGTTAATGATAGGGGGAACCCCTCTATATTTGTTTTGATACCCAGGTTACCCATAAAATGAAACGCGTGCAAGTTCTTTGGTTGCATCGCGCATTTCGGACAATCGGCCCGGACCATCCCGGTCTGGGAGATACGCACTTGGATACAACGCGTTCATTTGTGGCTACTCAGGATCCCTCAATAATTGCTGATTTATGTTCAGAAGATTAATTTGATTCTTTATTTACATTCTTATTTTATTTTATTTTGTGGAACAGGCATGGCGCAGGCTTGTACTTTAGATACTACTTTACTACTATCTTATCTCACCTTGTTCTATGTACTATATCAGCTACTAGATTAAACGAACGCGTTATCTCGTTATCTCGTTTAATGATGTGATTTGATCATATGTCAGATCTTAGATGTATATTCTATGTATCTAATTAATTTGTGAACGCGTTTCTGTTGTGTTATCTATGCGTGATCACAATCATGTCAGACCAATGGAAAATCGCAGCCGCGATTGTTAAGTCAACCTTCCTTAATAGGAAGGAGATCAGACCAATATGCTGGTCCAATGTAGTCGCTGCCCTAAGCAGCCTGTAGATACACGCGGGCCTTGTTTCAGTAAACTAATTTGATAATTAGATTATAGAATAGTCTAAAGTAGTCTAGAGTGTATTTTAGATAGTGCCAGACCGGCAGAATTGATCGCGCGTTAATAAAACAGTTGCATCAGGATTTTCAAGAGAGTGGATCACTGATAACACTTTTATTTTACATCGCACCGTTGATCTGCTTTGATATTTCATAGGATAACACTAGAACATATTTACTAAAACCCTGTAGCATACATCAAATAAAATATAGTCATTTGTTTGCTACAAATGTATTTTATCATTAAATTTCTGCTGATCTTGTCAATGACTGATGGCCACTTATACCCGCCAAACCCGCTGCGCGGGTACGGGTTTCTGGCGGGTTGGGAGTTGTATACCCGTACCCGTACCCGTCAAAACCCGCGGCACTTACCCGCGCGGGTATGAAAACCCTTGCTGATCTCTACCCATGACCCAGTCTGATGAAGAGATCATTCGTGCGGCAGTACTCCTCCCCACAGTTGCATTTGCTACTTACAACATCCCATCTGGTGTCTCGACCCCTGAAGCTGCCCAATCCCCTCGACCCACACCTATTCCCGCTCCACCTTATACTTCTCCCACTGTGTCACCAACCCCCTCAACCTTCAGTCTCATTGTACCACAATCACCTAACCAAATACCACCAGAACTTCATGAAGCCAATGATGAGAGTGATGAAAGTAGCAATGCCTTACCAGTTCCTCCACACACCCATGAATGGGTTGGCCCTCCCCCTGAAGATGAGGAGTTCCGTCCCCAAGAAGTCATTGACACGCACCGGTACGACATCCGTGTCCCATCCCGTTTTAACCATCTTCGCCCCGCACCATACATTAAATTCACATATGGCACTCACCCCCTTATCTACGGTACACGCGGCGCTGGCTATCGTATATACTCCCAACCATTAACAGCTGCTCCCTATTCATGTCCAGGACCTCCTATGTCCACAAGTGATTTCAGTGTTTTTGAGACTGGCCACTTTGAAGACCGTATTGATGATGCCTTACGTGCCATTAGTGACCCAGGCCTTCGTGCAGATGTTGAATGTTATCGAGCACTAATTACTGAAACCAATCAAATTGCCTCTGACCTGCGCATTGCACAACTTCACATGCGACATACAATCACCCGCACCCAACTTGTCCAACGTCGCCTCAGTGATGCTGCTGCTGCTCGTCGCCTTACCCCAATTGTCATTCAACAGGCTGCTGATCGCGAGCGTGCTCTACAGGAACGGGGCTCATCTGTTAACCCAATCATAGTCGTTGAAGACAAAGATTAATGTCTGCGTCGTCTGGAGTCTCCGCCCTTGAACGGAGAGTAATGTTACAACTCTTACATGATGTCATTTCTTTCTGTTTTACCACACAAGCAGGTATCTAGGCCTATCTCAATGACGTCTACAACACGACGTCATCCTCTTGTCCATGTATATAAGCTGTAGTTACTTTACTCAAGACTCTCCAGTCTTGAGCTCCTTGTAAACTTACATAGCTCTCTTGACCCGGAATTCATCTCCTTTTTTCTAAACACCCGAACTATTTCTAAAAACCTATCGAACTGAGCTTTGAACGTAACAGCAACAGTCACGAGGTTCACCCTTCACCTTTAAAGTCACCCAAAAATAGTGTTACGAGTCAAAGTTGTGTGATGATATTACGAATGTCACCGTTGCTGTCACGTTTACGTTTTATTTATTTTTGTGGGTCCAAGTTATCGTTTTATCGTTGTCCCTGGCGTTGTCGTTGTCGTTGTTGTTGTCCTTGCTTGTCACATTTACATTTACCTTTGGCTGTGTATAGCCTTACCGTTTGATGACGTGATAAATGTAAACCCCCTCCTTTAAAAACCTGCGTCGATGGTATGGGCAATAGCCACTTTTTAATTCATCACGGCCCAGCGAATATGCTGACTCATTCCCTTTCATTGCCCAATAGATCACAACAAGACGAGTCCCCCAACCTCAATATGGTAGTACCGGTACATTGCCAAATGGCATGCTGCCATCCCGCTCCGCCGCCGGCCGTAAGCGATGCGACTTCCATGGTTGAGACACCCTAAGATTAATTCCTTCCGCAGGATCCCGCTGGGGGATACATATACCATAACGGTGCAAGTGCAAACGCCGGATCGGCACGAGATATCCAGGCCCAAGTCGCACCAGCTATTGCTCCCGTGCCCGTGAGTAATCGATACAGTAGATCCTCACTGCTCACTGAATTTCTTCTCTCCCCCCCCCAGGTAATCCCAGAATATGACCCTTTCGGCTACCGTCCTCAGCGCTTCGAGCAAGAACCTCCCCAAGTCTTTCCTAATCCAAATGCAGCAAATCCATGGGTTCCCCACTTGCAAGCTCCTGTCTTTGGCGTGCTCGAGGCAGAAGGTCTCAGGCGTCTCGCCGGCCGCTATCTCAATAACCCCGATTCGTACGTTTATATGGTTCGCATGGTACCAGGCCCCGCTGGTCGTTTTCGAATCATCATCACGCTTGAAATGACCGACCTTCTTTGAGGCCCCTCATCTGTCGGGACGGGGAGGCACCCTCACCCGGCACCTGGTTGATCAATAATTAAATACTCATTTTTGGATGGATGTTCCCCCGGAGAAGAAGTGTATGCTACATGCATAATTATACGTACCAATATGATTTTGTCATGGCTTCCTCTGCTCTCATTTTTGTAACCAAAGTCCCTTTCTTGTACTCGCCACATCGTGGCTGGAGTGTTTCTTCATATTTGGTTGTCTATACTTGTGTTGGTGTAGACGAAAATATTTCGAATCCCATGCGAGTGCCAGCGTTGTTCAAGCTATACCTACGCACACATAAGGAGATTGAGATTGGGGGGGGGATTATCGGAGGGATCTGAGGGATCGGTGGGATCGGAGGGTAAAGTGGATGCACCAATTCTGGACTAAGTCCAAGGTTGTAGCAACTTGTGCGTTGCGTCCTAGTGAGCACAAGGTCCCCGCCCACCTAAGTTGTCTTCCTATTACCCATTAAAGTAGGCAGATTCCAATGAAACCATCACCGCCACCCATCATATCCGAAGAGAGAGAGATCACGCACGATGGCTTGCTTCCAATCTTAGAATTTGATTTAAAACATCGCACCTCCGGAGACACGACGATGATGATGCAACAAGGGATTATAGATCCACGCGTGGGAATGTGAATAGGGACCTCCTTCTGCCAAGGCCCGCCAAGCCCACCAGTGCCAGCGAGAGGGCTTAATCGAATCGATATGAATAAGATAAGGATAAGATATTGAGGTGTGGTGCCCACTCGTCATCGCTGAAGGCTATGAAGGCATGATTCCTCGGCGGCGGCGAGGAGAGAGCGAACTGCGCGCTTACATACAACGGCAGTAAATGATAGCTAAGCGGCAGTTATAGGAATTCATTCGGAGCCTGTATCGGGGGTAAGATAGGATGAAGTTGGCTTTGTTTGCTAGCTAGTCCAATGACACAACTTCTGTTTCTGCATTGCTGAAGAAGGGAAGAGCACACAGAAAATAGAAAGTCGAAAAAGGGAAGATGATCTCTTGCATTGAGTGTCGAGTGTAAGCCGGGACGGCGACGACGGCGTGCACGTGAGACCACATGAGCGAGGAGGGGGGTTGCCCTTGCCGATTCGGCACCAGTGTGAACCAGAAAAATGTGGGGTCTGTCCTCACGATCTCCTGCTTATTTGGTTTAGTACCCGGGATTATCTGTGAGAGCCATATCCCGGTACCTCACCACATAGAATTCACCCCCGTTCTGTACCTGTGAGATCTTCCAAGCACTGCACTAAATACTGTCCTCTACGTCGAGCTCGCATCCACACATACCTTCTTATCAACTGATCAACTGGATGTTGTTAATTCTAATTCCATTCGTAGGTTCTGCCATTCCTCCTTCACAGTGACATCACGTGCCAGGGTCGCTCAGTCCAGTCCTTAATCCAATCCAATCGACATCGAACGAAGATCGCACCCCGCAACGCGCACGTAAGCCCCGTCGGGCGCCCAGCTACCCATTTTACATATCTGTACCTCGTCGACCGTCCACGTCCCGAGGTTCGAAAGGGTACCACCATCCTTGGAGTCCGGCGGGAATGTGGCGAATGAAAATGGAATGCGCCCTGGTGGACGGCGCTGACCAGGTGATGGGCGACGATATGTCGTGTTGAGGATTGTACAATGTAGCTAGACGGAGATGCGACGTTTTTATTTTTTATTTTTTTTTATTTTTGGTAACTCAGAGATATGAGGAGGGAAAAAGAATACATGACGCACCTTGAGTGGTCGGCGCGCGTCAGTGAGAAATCCAGCTTGTTTGAACGCACTGTGCACGAGTTCTGTGATTCAATTCGATTTCAGTTCATTTCAGTTCAGACTCTTCCCGGTTTCACGATATTCCAAAAATGAACGATAGGCGAATGAAAGAAAAAAAAAGAAAAAAAGAAAAAAAGTGATGGCGGTAAATAGAAAAAAAAAAAAGCGGGTGGGGGAGAAAAGGGGAAAGAGTGGGATTCGAGACGAGTAGAGACGATATAGCACGTACCACAGACCGCGCGAAGGCGGATGCCATCCGTTGAGTGAACATCAGGCTCGGCATAAAGTACATGAGCCCTCGTAGGATCCGGTTGCATGATTGCCAGTCTTCCAAGGGACACTCGAAGCGGATGATGTGCGAGCAACCCGCGAATTCGTGGGGCTAGGCTGACGAGGAGTTCCGTCGCAGCAGTGAGGTCGAGAGGACCACGAGGATCGTCGTATGGAGCGGCGCCGGAAGTGGATGATGGTGCGGCGATGGTGGTGGTGTTAAGTGCTATGGCGCCAAGTGTGAGGTGGAGACGACGCGGATTGATGACGATGGACGGGTCAAGTCCATCGATCGGTGGTTCATGGGCTAGCCATGAGGAAGTCAACGAATCCACTGCGTTGCGAAGCTCGACGTGGTGGCCAATAGGGAGAGCGAGGAAGTGGGTGGGGCGGTTGGGATTTGTCGACGACGACGACGACGGCGGCGGCGGTAGTGGCTCACGTTGCCTTTTCTTGTCGTGGCGAACAGTGGTGGATGAAAAGTCGCGTCTTGATGGTGGCGGACGCTGTTGTTTTGATGAGTTTGAAGAGGATGTCATTGCGACGACGGCCCTGGTACCACTCTTACTACAAGCACTGGGTGGGGATATGGATACGCAACTGAACGAGAGTGGAAGTAAACGACAACGTGTTGCCATTCACCTTCGGATGTTTAGAGTTGAACCCCGCGGCGAGGCTGTTAATCCCAACGAGCGCAGAGGTCCGCTTTGACCTTGAATCAAATGGGAAAATCCCAAGTTTAATTTAAACGTGGTGAGTGTCCGTGTTCCTTGGCAGGTACGATATTTTGCCAAACCACACACGTGATATTGCCCAATCACAACCCATTCATCATCATATTGTTTATACTAGCGAAGTTAAGGGAAATTACAGCAGTCGGTAATAGAAGCCGGACAAAGCGAGGGCGGGGGGAACTACGGGTATGACTCGATGCTGTGACTCTTAGATATGCGTGTGTGAGACAGGATGGCCTCCCCACCTAAAACGTCTCCTCCTCATCGCCTGGCGCCACCCCTCCTTCAGGTACCTCGAAACCATCCTGTAGTAGACAATTGATAAATGAGAAACAAGAGGTCATGGATTTTCGCACCTCGGTCGAATACAGAATCTTCTGAATTTCAGACAGCGTCTTGTCTTCCTGTTCCTCCTCTGCGAGCTTTTCTGTCTGTTGCTGCACCAAGATCTCAATATCGCGGAGCTATTGGGGTGGGGGGGGATGGAGAAACCAGGTAAGCAATGAGAAAGGCATCTCGGAAATAACACAAAAATAAAGAACAAGAACAAAAACAAATAAACAACAAACAAACAAACCTTGGCAAAGTAAAAGTCGCGTTCCTTTTCGAGGCCTTCGAGGTGCGCAGACATCTCCTTTAGCTGAGCTTGAAGCCCAAGCACGTGTTCATGGTTCACAGCCGACGCGCTCCCCGCACGAGGTCCACCAATGGGCGTCTTTCCCCCAGAGCGCGCCCCTCCAGAGCCGGAACTAGCTGTTGTGCGAGGGGCGAGAGGGGCAAGTGTCGCAGGAGCCTCGGTCGACTGGCCACGCCGTCGTGCGACAGGATCATAAGGATGGCCTGGATAATTGGTATCCCAGAACCGCTTCATCCATTGTAAGAACTCGAGGTTATCCCTACCCATGGTTTCAAAACAGAAAAGATAAGAGGGTAAATAAATAAATAAAAGAATGACGCACTGCATTTTGCATTTAACAAGTTTTTCTACGGGAATGGGCTGTAAAAGCAGGTAAGGGATGAACAGATGTAAGAGGGGGAGAGGGAAAAAAAATTTGAAGGGGAGAGAACGTTGACACGCCTTGTCTATCCGCTTTGCTTTGAACATATTCTGAACCACCTTGAAATTCGCTATAAATTCGTACTCGTGCTTCGCGTTCATTTTCACGCGCGCCATCGGTATATCAACTAAGTTTCCAAATAAACGTTAGTGGCATAAGTAGGACGAGGGCGGGAGAGCGGGTTTGAAAGGGACACACGATAGATAGAGTCGAGAATTTGGCAATAGGCCGCGCCCGTACCGCACTGCTCGATCTTCGTATAGTTGATTTGAAGGAGCTCGTTAACCCATGCGAGAAGGTCTGAACGCGATTCGCCCATGATTAATCGTAGAATAGATGGAGGCGGGATAGATCGCTTTGATGTATGTGTGGGTGTGGGTGTACAGCTGCTGAGGCAGAGCTGAGGCGCGGCTGATGAACCCGCGATTATAATATGACAGCACGTGCCATAACCCTAACCCCGATTCATATCTTATATTACATAACCATTCGTTTGTAATCATCTTTGATATATATATAATTTCGATTTCGATTATTATAAAATAAGATTAATAAAATAGTTTATTTAAAATTAGGATAGAAGATAACTATAACTATAAGGATAGAATGCAAAAATAGTGACAAGATCATTGACTGGACGCTATTCACCCAAAAGATTGTGCCGAATCACGTGATGTAAAGTAAACAGCAGCAAATTCTGTTGAACCAAGATAGCGGTACAGAGGTTCCGGGATAGCGGTTCAACACGTGATGTAAAGTAAACAATGGCAAATTCTGTTGAACCAAGATACCGGCTCACCCAATTCTCCCCCACTGCTGACATCCCTAAAGTGGTAATCTTGTCACACAACTATGATTTGTAATAAGATCAGATAAGGATTAGATAAGAACTTTGGCATTCTCACGCGTTCTCGCTAGCCTCGAGAATGAGCCACCCACCCTCTTGTTCCAGCACTGGAGCATACAGTGGTCCCAGAATTGGACCTGGTGCTTCCTTTTCTCACTCTCATGAACTCTTTGGGTCTTCTTGTTTTTCCTACATGTATCTTACTTTTGACAGTGGTCACAAGTCTTGTGCAGTAAGTGTAAAGGTACAAGATTGGATTTTATTTGTGCTTCAGGGCCTTACCCAAATCATGCAGCTACTACCAGTACATAGTAACTACTGTTGTGAACATGAGTGAAGGGTGGGAACCACCATGTGCAAAACCTCTTGGTAGAGGGAAACAAGAGAGACAGTGTGTAATAGAGAAGGAGTGGAGAGGGGAACAGAGCCCATGTGTTGGAGAAGAAAGGTGAACCTACCCATACTACCCAATGTCACCAACTCGGACTTAATCCAGCTCACAAGGTCATCTTGCCAAAGGGGGCCATGTGAAGGCCCGCATGTCCTGGATAAAGGTGAGCAAATCCTCAATGTAAGGTTTGCAAGTGAAGAGTATGTGCCATGGAGGTGGGTCAAGTTCCAGAGCCTAGTCAGGCAGGAATTGGAGATCCTGTCGACAGTTAGAGTAGAGGGGGTGGAGGAGTGTGTGAAGGAAGGTGAGGGAGGTGAGGTCGTTGCATGAGCAGAGCCGGTCTTTCATTAGGTTGGAAACGTTTGTCTATATGTCACATGACTTTGATTTGTAATGATGTTTCGTTTTTTTTTTTTTTATATCCAGTTTCATTCGCGCTTCAGGGTGTGTCCCAAGTCGCGCGGCTACTATGGTACAGAGTAGCTACTAAGTGAACAGTGGTAACTATGTAGAAAATAGTGGAGGGTAAAACCACACTTGGTGGAAAGGTCTTAAGTAAGGAGTGGAAATAAAAGGATCAAATAAGGGTTCGGATAGAGGGTGTGGGCAATCAGAGTGTGGTGTACAAACAAAGAGAGCGCGTGGTGGAAAGGAAAGACCGAACGCGAAATTGCAGACAAAGACTTACCCGATGATGCCTGCTCAGCTCATCCAGGCTCGCGAGGTCGTAAGGAGGAAGGCGGCGCCGTGAAGGCGCAGGAGTGCTCGATGAAGTTTAGGAGGTCCTCAGAGAGGAACCTGTTGTGGAATATGGCGGTCCAATCCATGGGGCCAGACCGGGGTAGGAGGGTGATGCGGTAGCAGTGCTCCGCGCAGGTGAGGTCGTGGATGGGGCAGTCCAACAGGACATGTTGGAGGGAGTAGGGGGTGGAGTCGTCGCAGTGGCAGAGACGGTCGGCCTCGGGTTTATTGGGGTGAAAGCGTGCGGCATACTCTGCGGTAAAAGCAACTGGACGTTATTCACCCAGCACTTTGTGCCGAATCACGTGATGTATCCATAGCAGATTCAATGTACAATGAACGCGTTATCATGTTATCTCATTTAATGATATGATTTGATCACATGTCAGATCTTAGATGAACGCGTTTTTCTACGCGTGATCATAATCATGTCAATCCGCTATCCCGGAACCTCTGTACACGACTCCAATGCAATAAAATTGCCCTTTGTTGTTGGATTTGTGGAACTGAATGCGTTAAACGCGTTATCTTGTTATCTCGTTTAATAATGTGATTTGATCACATGTCAGATCTTAGATGTACATCGTAAGTATCTAATTAATTGCGAACGCGTATGTAATCACGTCGAACCGCTATCCCGGAACTTCTGTACCGCTATCTTGGTTCAACAATATTTGCTGTTGCTTACTTCTACCAAGAAACGTAAGGTTCCATTCTCCCAGCACACATGCTCCACGGCAATGCGCCTCGCAACAGGCCATGCTTTCGTGTCTGACTACCAGGAGCGATTCCATCCAAACCTCCCCATCTCTTCCCGCACCTGCCCATGCGACTCCTCCACCTTGGCGACCTTCATTCATGTTTTGGTCGAATGCCCCCTGTATGCCCAAGCACGGGCAACTTGGATGCTAACCCCCCAAGACCTAGATGACCTCACCATCCCCCAGATCTTTAATCAACGCGGAGTTGTTGGACACCTGCTGGAGTTCCTCCAGGAGACAGGAGCTTTCTTTGAGCCCATTGCCTCACGCCGGCCTCGAGAGCCCGATTGAGCTTGGTAAGTCGGTGGACTCGGACTTAGTGAGTTTCTCTTCTTTGTTCTTGAATGGCCCCCTGTTCCGGCCGGCCTCTCTACTCTACACTTCTATACTGTTTTTTCCTTCGGGGTTTTGCACCATGGCATCTCAACTGTCGCTCCCACTATTTGTTCATAGTACTAGTAGTTACATTGTACCCTGATGTAGCCGCGCGATTGGGCACCGTCCCGCAAGCGCGTCAATAAACTCGATCCAAAAAAAAAAAGCTGTTGCTTACTTTACATCACGTGATTCGGCACAAAGTGTTGGGTGAATAGCATTCACTGGTAAAAGCATGGCCAGTGGCGAGGCGCATGGCAGTAGAGGTAGTTGATAACTTAATAAATATTATTACAAATCACAGTTGTGTGACAAGATTACCACTTCGACTGTCAGCGGTGGGGAGAGTTGGGTGAGCTCTCTGTACCGGTATATCTTGGTTCATTTCCGTTGTTGACTTTACATCACGTGATTCGGCACAATCTTTTGGGTGGGTGAATGCGGTGAATGCATTCACTAGATCACTAGATCATTTATATACGTACGAAGGGGAAGGTTATGATCCGGTTTCCATTTACTTCAGCCCTCACTCACGGAGGTATCTGACGGCGCAAACGCACAAATGACTCAACAAACGTAACTCATCTTAAAGTTGATTCGAGATCCGTAGTTTTGGGCCGGCGTCATTAACTGATTCAAGACAATTCCACATTGCACACAACACTTACCGCACGGAACTTTGATGGCCTTACCTGGCCTCAGGTCTTCGATCACCGTGGCCATGTTGACCACCTACTCGAGTTCATCCAGGACACTAGGGCCTTTACAAACCCTATATCTGCCTGACGACCCCGTGAACCAGACTGAGTCTGTCGGACACAGGTGACTTGTAAGTTTCAACTTTATTGCTCACTGAACAGCTAACCGGGGGGGGGTTTTTTCCCCCCTCAAGGCCTCTCTATCCTATCCCCCTACTTAGCATTTTCCCTCTGGGTTTGGCGCCATGACTTTTGTTGCTTCCATCACCTGTTCGTAGTATCAGTAGCCACATTGTACCCGGATGTGGCCGCGCGATTGGGCGCCATCCCGCAAGTGCGAATTAAAATTGATTCAAAAAAAAAAAAAAAAACATTGCACACAACACGTTCCTTCGTATCTTGTCGCAATTAATTAGTTATGTTTTCTCTTTATTGTCATACTCCTTCAGTAGTATACAAGGACTATACTTTTTATGTCTTCACTTTAGTTTTGACCACAATAACTGAACTTATCCACTATCTAAATAGATAGCTAAGACCCTTTTTACAGCTGCGTTTATTAACCCATTGTACTAGATAGCCGCGCGACTCAAGCAATGCCTTGCAAGCGTGTCAACGAAACTCAATTTTTTAAAACAAAAAAAATTGGTTTCCCTCAATGTTGATGAGTCAACTTTAATGTTTAAAGGAGGGCACCAAGTTTCTCGAAGAGAAGAAGTAAATTAAACAGCTCGAAAATAATGTCATTTAAATAAGAACCACCAAATAGTTTTGGCTCATATGTATCAAACAACGTCCGCTGCTTCGAGCGTGATGTACATGTTCAGACGGCCACACCCATCTGACACCATGCGGACTATGTAAATGCGGGTCCTTGGATCGAGGATGTAATGTCTAGCTAGGGACCTGAGACCTTCAGAGGGCGCATGCCCCTCGGAAGTGGGAGCATGAGGCTGAGCGTCCACGCCGGTCCCACCGTTAACATTAGCTGCACCTAGCCTAGGAACACTGCCCACCTGCGTGTTGTGATGAGTATGCTACAACAGCGTTAAGGGAGAGTGGAGGGAGAGAGAGAGAAGGGGGGGGGGGAACGTAACTGAAGTGAAGCGTACCGCAGAAAACGGACCATGAGCTTCTGTAAGCGCTGGAACCCCATTACCATAGGCGAAAGCGTTATTGACGTTGCCGAATTCCTGATTCACGTATGAAGCTGCAGCGTTCTGAGGGGAGAGAAGGTTAGTTCATAGAGAAAAGGCAGAAAGAGGGAAAAGTGCGCTTTCCACAGGAGGAGGAGCGAAGAGGACATTGGGCTGGGTGTTGTGCCATACGCCATAGCCGCGAGCACTACCGTATGCATATGGGGCGGCATAGTGCTCGTCCTGATAGCCTGGATGTGGAGCAGGTGCATTCCAAGAGGGGGCATAGCCAGGGTGTTGTGCGGCATAGCGCTCGTCCTGGTAGCCTGGATGCGGAGCAGGTGCATTCCAAGAGGGGGCATAGCCAGGGTGTTGTGCAGTAGCCTTTAAAAGTGAAGCTTAATTATAGTTCTGCCAGGAGTTCGAGGTGAATATGAGCCGTCGCAAATACTCACTACACGATGTGGGGGCACATTTGCTTGCTCGTGCTGATAGGATTGGGATGTCTCTTCAGATTGATGGTGTATATCTCTATTTAAAATACGATCGCCTCCGTTTTCTGGACGCATGAAGTGAGTCATTGGAGAGCAAGTATGTTTCAAAGCGTCTGAGGGGAGGTGTGTGAGAACTAAGGCGACAGCTTGGAGATTCTCGTATTTATCCAAATCCAACTACGCTACGGAGCATGATAAGAGCAATTGAGGGACAGAGAGGAGCACGCGATAGAACCAAAGCGCCAAGTTATCGTTTTGTTTTGTTGATGCGGGATTCATAGGGGTGTCGGGCGTTGCCGTGGACCTGTAGTACCCGACAGGATGGCTCCCTGAAGGTAGCCTACGGTTTCCGGAAAAGGTAACCGAGATGGGCCGCCGGCTTTATCAACCTCCAATGCGTTTTTGCGCCTTGCGATCGGCCACGCCTTCATAGAGCACTTCCAACCCAAAAAACCCATCCACCTTTCCCCACATCTTCCTCGACTGCCCTCTCTACGCCGCCAGGTGTGAGAGCCTCCAATTCCTCTCCGATTGGGCCCTCTCTCCTCCCCCATTGGCCTCTTCTCTTCAATCGCAAGCCTTACGTCGAGGACTTGCTAACCTTCATCCAGGACACATGGGCCTTCACAAGGACGTTTTCGTCGGAACGACCTCGGGAGTCATAGGTAAAAATCTCTTTACCAGTCTTTTCCCTTTCCTTCTCTTTTCCCTTACCTTCTTCTCTTTTTCCTTTACCTTCTTCTCTTTTTCCTCTACCTTCACTTCCACGCACCCTCACTTGAACCGCTTTCCCCACCGGGGTTTTTCATCGTTTGTCTCACACACACTCACAACATCATGTTCACCTAGTAGTTTACAATGTACCCCGTAGTAGCCACGCAATTTGGGCAAGGCCCTGAAGCGCGTGATAAGATCGATTTCAAAAAAAATGAAACGCATGGTACCCTACAGGCAGGTTCGTTTTAAATTTTCGGGAGCACCCGAATGTAGTGGGACAACACGCATTTATCATGATGGAAAAGGATGATGGTAGAACTACAAGGCTTTAGGCAGATCAGAATCATGAAGCATGGAGCACAGCTAGACTAGGACAATGCCGTACATAAATATCACTTCACAAAAAAAAAACCACATCTTCAATCATCAGTGCCACAGCCCTGGTCTATCCATTCGCGTCTCTAGCGCTCGGACATCTGCGCCAAATAATCCGAAAGCTAATGTTTAACACGAACAAGCAAGGAAAATGATTTTTACAAAAGTCAGCCTTCTCTCCTCGAAATGAGGAGAGAGAGAGAGCCGTACCTTAAGAGCACCTGAACGTATGCTATCCCCCAGGTTTTGCATATCGGGGTTGGAAATGATGCGTGCGACAGCTTCCCGCGCGGCATTTTCGATTCCCGCAAGGCTGCCATCGCCGAGCAACCCTCCGTCTGAAGCCTGCGCGAGCGTCTCCTCCTCCTCACGCCCAAAGTACTGGTTAGAAGAGATAGAAGTCGCCCCTTGGAATTGCGCGAGTCGTGCACGTCCCTCAGAAACGGTATCAGGATCGTATGCGCCCCGTTCGAAAAACATATCGCTCGAGATCCCCTTTTGGTTTCCAAAACGATCGCGAGCCGTCGTTGGTGAGTCGTCCGCGACAGGTGCTGCAGAACTACCAAAAAAAAAAAAAAAAGAGAGACAAACAGCATAAGGACACCAAAAGGTAAGTGACGTCCAGTTAGTCGATACGGGCAAATATCATCATGAGGGGAACGGACGCATCGTACGCTTTAGGTGCCCCCGCAGATTGTGCGCGGGGCGAGGCCCCAAAACCGAGCTTCTTCACGCCCATCCCAAGCCTTTCTACATCTCCGGTGCTCGCGCCGGCAGAAACCGGTTGGGAGCTTGCGCTTGCAGCAGCAGCGGCAATAGGCCGCGCCAGTACCGCACTGCTCGATCTTCGTATAGTTGATTTGAAGGAGCTCGTTAACCCATGCAAGAAGGTCTGAACGCGATTCGCCTATGATTAATCGTAGAATAAGTGGAGGCGGGATAGATCGCTTTGATGTATGTGTGTGTGGGTGTACAGCTGCTGAGGCAGAGCTGAGGCGCGGCTGATGAACCCGCGATTATAATATGACAGCACGTGCCATAACCCTAACCCCGATTCATATCTTACATTACATAACCATTCGTTTGTTATCATCTTTGATATATATATAATTTCGATATATTATTATAAAATAAGATTAATTAAATAGTTTATTTAAAATTAGGATAGAAGATAACTATAACTATAAGGATAGAATGCAAAAATAGTGACAAGATCATTACTGGACGCTATTCACCCAAAAGATTGTGCCGAATCACGTGATGTAAAGTAAACAACAGCAAACTCTGTTGAAACAAGATAGCAGTACAGAGAGCTCACCCAACTCTCCCCCACCGCTGACATCCCTAAGGTGGTTATCTTGTCACACAACTGTGATTTGTAATAATATTTATTTTAAAAATGAAGTTATCGTTGATTAACAAAAAAACATTACAAATCAAAGTCATGTGACATATAGACAAATGTTTTCAACCTAATGAAAGACCGGGAAAGACCGGCTGCCGCTATCTTGGTTCAACAGAATTTGCTGTTGTTTACTTTACATCACGTGATTCGGCACAATCTTTTGGGTGAATTGCATCTAGTGTACATACAATGCTTGTAGTAGACCAGCCAGTGAGCCACTAGAAGCAGAAATCAAACGGCATTTCTCTCTCTTTATCTTTCTTTTTTTTTGTGCTGAAGAACTTCTTGACGACATCGAGCGCAAAGGTCAAGCGGAACCAACAAGCAGCGATTTCCTCGAATTCAAGCACAATACGTTTACATTCGATCTAGTTATCTCAAAAGGGCGCGCTCTCTTCTCTCTTCTCTCTCTCTCTTGTTAGAATACAGCCACGGCACGCAGCCACATTGATACCGGAGATGGCGGCCCGGGATCGATCACATTGAGGCCATTCTACACAATGCACGAGGTATCGTATCGTGCAAATTTCTTACTATATTATAGGACTACCAGCGTAGTTAGCGTCCTCAGTCTTTCTGTTCCAAAGACTGACGTCAGTATTATTTTCTTCGTAGCTACATTGCATTTTACTAATTCTTTGTGTAGCTACTCGCTTTTCTAGGTATTACCTAGCAATATAGTCTTTCTGTTCCAAAGACTGAGCTACTCGCTTTTCTAGCTCTTAAGGAATACTTTGCCTTGCACTCACTGCGGATTGGATCCGTACACTTGCAAGCGCGTCAACGAAACTCGATTTTTTAAAACAAAAAAAATTGGTTTCTCTCAATGTTGATGAGTCAACTTTAATGTTTAAAGGAGGGCACCAAGTTTCTCGAAGAGAAGAAGTAAATTAAACGGCTCGAAAATAATGTCATTTGAATAAGAACCACCACATAGTTTTGGCTCATACGTTTCCAACAACGTCCGCTACTTCGAGCGTGATGTACATGTTCAGACGGCCACACCCATTTGACACCATGCGGACTATGTAAACGCGGGTCCTTGGATCAAGAATGTAATGTCTAGCTAGGGACCTGAGACCTTCAGAGGACGAATGCCCCTCGGAAGTGGGAGCATGAGGCTGAGCGTCCACGCCGGTCCCACCGTTAACATTAGCTGCACCTAGCGTAGGAACACTACCCACCTGCGTGTTGCAATGAGTATGCTACAATAGCGTTTTGGGAGAGCGGAGGGAGAGAGAGAGGGGGGGGGACCGTGACTGAAAGTGAAGCGTACCGCAGAAAATGGACCATGAGCTTCTGTAAGTGCTGGAACCCCATTATCTGGGTGATAGGCAAAAGCGCTATTGACATCGCCGGATTTTTGATTCACGTGTGGAGCTGCAGCGCTCTGAGGGGAGAGAAGGTTAGTTCATAGAGAAAAGGCAGAAAGAGGAAAAAGTGCGCTTTCCACAGGAGGAGGAGCGAAGAAGACATTGGGCTGGGTATTGTGCCATACACCATAACCGTGAGCACTACCGTGTGCATATGGGGCGGCATAGCGCTCGTCCTGATAGCCTGGATGCGGAGCAGGTGCATTCCAAAATGGGGCATAGCCAGGGTGTTGTGCGGTACCTTAGAATGTGAAGATTAAGTATAGTTCTGCCAGGAGTTCGAGATGAATATGAGCCGTTGCGAATACTCACTACACGATGCGGGGGCACATTTGCCTGCTCGTGCTGATAGAATTGCGATGTCTCTTCAGATTGACGGTGTATGTCTCCATTTGAAATACGATCGCCTCCGTTGTCTGGACGCATGGAGTGGGTCATTGTAGAGCAAGTATGTTTCAAAGTGTCTGAGGGGTGATATGTGAGAACCAAGGCGACAGCTTGGCGATTCTCGTATTTATCCGACTACGCTAGGGAGCATTATATGAGCGGCGATTGAGGACAGGACAGTAGAGTGACAGGATTCATAAGGGTGTCGGGCGTTGCCGACTTACTGGGATGGGATGGGGAACACGTGGTAGCCTCTGTTGTGCTTGTGCATAGCCACCCGGCCGCCGCTGAGTACACATGATGACACCACCTCCCCCACATCCTTCTCGACTGCCCTCTCTACGCCGCCAGGCGTGAGAGCCTCCAGTTCCTTCAATCGAAAGCCTTACGCCGAGGACTTGCTAACCTTCATCCAGGACACATGGGCCTTCACAAAACCGTTTTCGTCGGAACGGCCTCGGGAGTCATGGGTAAAAATCTCTTTACCAGTCTTTTCCCTTTCCTTCTTTCTCTTTTTCCCTTACCTTCACTTCCACACACCCTCACTTGAACCGCTTTCCCCACCGGGATTTTCCATCTTTTGTCTCACACACACTCACAACATCATGTTCACCTAGTAGTTACAATGTACCCCGTAGTAGCCGCGCAATTTGGGCAAGGCCCTGAAGTGCGTAATAAGATCGATTTCAAAAAAAAAAAAATGCGTGGTAGCCTACAGGCGGGTTCATTCCACAGTTTTTCGAGCCCGCATACGCACTCATCATGATGGAAAAGGATGGCAGAACCACAAGGCTTAAGGCAGATCAGATTCATGAAGCATGGAGCGCAGCTAGACTAGGGCAATGCTGTATCACTTATGCAACGGACGACATAAATATCACTTCACAAAAAAAAAACCACATCTTCAATCATCAGTGCCACAGCCCTGGTCTATCCATTCGCGTCTCTAGCGCTCGGACATCTGCGCCAAATAATCCGAAAGCTAAATTTTAACACGAGTAAGCAAGGAAAATGATTTTTACAAAAGTCAGCCTTCTCTCCTCGAAATGAGGAGAGAGAGAGAGCCGTACCTTAAGAGCACCTGAACGTATGCTATCCCCCAGGTTTTGCATATCGGGGTTAGAAATGATGCGTGCGACAGCTTCCCGCGCGGCATTTTCGATTCCCGCGAGGCTGCCATCGCCGAGCAACCCTCCGTCTGAAGCCTGCGCGAGCGTCTCCTCTTCCTCACGCCCAAAGTACTGGTTAGAAGAGATAGAAGTCGCCCCTTGGAATTGCGCGAGTCGTGCACGTCCCTCAGAAACGGTATCAGGATCGTATGCGCCCCGTTCGAAAAACATATCGCTCGAGATCCCCTTTTGGTTTCCAAAACGATCGCGAGCCGTCGTTGGTGAGTCGTCCGCGACAGGTGCTGCAGAACTACCAAAAAAAAAAAAGAGAGACAAACAGCATAAGGACACCAAAAGGTAAGTGACGTCCAGTTAGTCGATACCGACAAATACCATCATGAGGGGAACGGACGCATCGTACACTTTAGGTGCCCCCGCGGATTGTGCGCGGGGCAAGGCCCCAAAACCGAGCTTCTTCACACCCATCCCAAGCCTTTCTACGTCTCCGGTGCTCGCACCGGCAGAAACCGATTGGGAACTCGCGCTTGCAGCAGCAGCAGCAGCAGCAGTGGCGCTCTTGTTCTTCAACTCGAGCGCGGCAGCTTCGCGTCCAGCTCGAGCTTCGGCCTCCTCGCGTTCACGATCGTAACCAAGCTGACGGATCCGTTCCGCTTCAGCAGCCGCACGGCGTTCTGCCTCCGCAAAATCCAGAGGAGCCGCTGCCTTCTTTGCGCCAAGACCCTTCCTTGCGGGACGCGAAACGCTCGTGCCCGTGCCTGTGCCTGCGCTTGCGGATGCTGTGGTGCTCGAGGTGAGCGTGCGCACGCCGCTGGTTACTGAGGTAGAGTTTGCACGCAATGAAGAGGATGTAACGGTACGTGGTCCTGCAGGAACGGAGGCTACCGTGGGGCTACCGGGAGTAGGGGCAGAGGCAGCACGCCCAATGGACGGCGGTGGAGTGGATTTTGGTGGGGGGTTAGCGGTCTTGGACTTCGTCGCAGCGGGTTTGTCCCAGGATGAGAAAAAGTCTTCCTCATCAGCTGGCGCGTCGGTCTGAGCTGTCAATTTGGAGGTATCGATGCCATCGAGGACAATACCGCTTGGGAATCTGTGTAGAACGGGTTCAAGAGATGAGCTTGTTGAGTATATAACCGCAACATGACATGAACGCGCACTGAGCAGTATCTTCTTTGACACGACGTGCAAGCTCCTCTTTGTAAAGTTCGGCCACGCGGCTCGTATACTTCTTCTTTACATCACTATCGGTGAGTAACGAAGTGCCGCCATGTCGAGCGAAAAAGTCGGTAGCTGATCCATTTCCACCGACTTTCATGGTGCGCAGTTGTGTGAGCTGCCAGCTGTCAAGATTAGTGGACCTAAAAGGGGTCGTCAGTTGGTCCCGGGTCAGGTGGAGATTGGCAGGCGGGGCTGCGACCTACCGAACAAAAGAGATGTGCACGCCCATATTGCGGTGCACACTTGAACAATCGAGACAAATGTACAAGCCAAAGTTAACACTGGCCCACGTCGGGTTGCGAGCTTGGCAGTCAAAGCACATCTGAAAGTTTGATTAGCTGTTATCACATTCACGGTCACAACTCTACGAACCTTGTTTCCTTTGCCAGCTTTGAGAATCTTGAAAACCTGATCTGTCTCTGCCTTTGTAGGGCCTGCCATGGTATAGGGGACGTGGGTCGTGGGTCTGAAAAATAAATGGTACTAGAAGTTTTGGTCAGAAAAGCAGTGTAGACTATATCTGCCCCTGCCCTACCCTGTGTCTGTATTGATAATTGACGGGTTCAGCCGTGGCTGACAGTAGTTCGGCTCTTTCGATGTGATCTCTTACTATAAATATAAATGAAGCCCGCTTAGCTCAGTGGTAGAGCGCGTCACTCGTAATGATGAGGTCGGTTGTTCAATCCAGCCAGCGGGCATTTTTTAATTTCCTATTTTCTTTTCCTTTTCCTTTTCCTTTTTCTTTTTCTTTTTCTTTTTCTGAAATCGTCGACCTGGTGTTCTTTGACGTACTTTTGAGCATGCTTTCTGTAACGTGTGATTGACCATTCATTTTCACTGGGTCAGGATGGGTACTTCCCATGCATCCCTTGCTCTCCAAGACCCGGTTATTGTCTCTCTTATCACTTCGTATGCACGTATCACTGACCTTCATTCCCTCTGTCTCACCAACAAGTCCCTCTCTGCTTATGCCACTCGGCGTCTCTACCATTCACTCATTCTTACCAACCCTTCTTCCGCTCTCCTCGCTTGTGAGACCCTAAGAAATACACCCCAACTCGCCGCTCATGTCCGTGGACTGGTTCTTGGGTCTGGCTCCCCACCCTTATGGCAATTGTTAAAGCGCACCTTTGAGTTTCTGCCTAACCTCGAGGCACTCGCCCTCGATACACGCCGTGTACAGTTATCGTGGGTTTTCCCGTGTACACCATCTTTCCGTTTGCGCGACCTTCGTCTTGGTATCCCTTGGGACGCCCGAGTCGCTGCATTTGTGCGTGCTCAGCCAACACTGCGTGCGCTCTGGGTGCTAGAACTTGCGGCGGATTACCTTCTATCTCCGCCTACCACCCCGGAAACCCAATCTCACGTAAGCAAAGATGTCGACACCAACACCAACACCGGCACCGGCACCGGCATTGCAGATCCCGATGAAGCGAAGATGGATAGGAAGATGACGATGGACTTACCCCTCCTGGCCACACTAGAGTGTCCACTCCGTCTCGCGCATGCGTTTGTGAACTGTCCACTCACGCACCTGCAAGTCCTGGGAGGAGGAGGAGATACCATGAGCAGTGAGACGGATGCCACTGACAGTGGCACAAGTGACGACCTGCTCCCTCAACGGCTCATCCCACGCCTCGCACGCGCAAGCAAGACTTTACGTTCATTGAGCTTCCATGATGTCCCAGAATCATGCGCATCAATGATTGTTGCGCTTGTCGCGCAGCATTGTTCCCAGCTGTTGTACTTTGGTATCATTCCTCTGCCCTCTAGTCCGGTGCGTGTGCCACTCTTTCTCTCTCCAACTCCAACTCCAACTCCAACTCCTCTTTACCCCCTTAAAATCCTCCTCCTCCTCTTCCCCTTCCTCCGTCCGCTGAAATGCGTTATTTTTTTTGGTTGTCGGGCTTTTTTTGGGTAACCCCAGCGAAGCGCGATCCACGACGCATTAATCCGGTTCAAAGCTCTCGTCATGATCGAGTTCGACATCAGTACTTGGGTCCCTCTCCCATCTGGTGCGTTGCAGCGTACCGTCGTCACGGAGTTACACGTATATCGTCCAAGTTTGCGTTGCGTATCGTTATGGATTTCGTCGCGTCGTTTTGTGTGGCGTTACGATGCCGAGATGGACTTGTGGGCGGGGCATGTCGATCAGCGCGGGGTGGGCGGGTGGAAATCAGTTTAAAAAGGAAACGAAAAGGCGCTTCCCGGCACCTCTCATGAAAGGAATGATGTAGAGGGTCTTATTCGCAAAAGAAACACGAATGATCTCTTGATGTTTAAAAAACATTTGTCACCTCGTTGGTGCTGTTCAAAGGGAAGGGGGGGGGGGGGGGGGGCAATATTGGTTTTGGAATGGCATTGGCGAATGGACGCCTTTGTGGGGTCATCACATCACACTGAGTTATCTCAACTAGCAAGAGAAACTAACTCCTCCTTAGGGCTGAGTTGGGCTGAGTTGAGCAACGAGGGGAAGGACTGCAAGGCACCGTCACGCACTAGCAGTGATTTCTATAGATCCGGAAGTCGGGTGGATTCAAGGTCGGTTCTCGAGAGCGTAGATCCACCGGGACGAGCCGGGTTGCAGTGTCATAGATACTTTTTTTTTTTTTTTAAAGGCCAAGGCCCCCCCTCCAACCTTAACTTAAATCGCAAGCATTTCATCGTTTCGTCTTCGCTGATGTCCTATTGTTGTCCTTTCTCACTAAGAAACGGTGAATCGGAAGAAGGGGAGGGGAGGATCGGAGATAGGAGGGGTAAAAATCCACATCCACTAGATATTTCAGAGGGTAGGAACGGTGTAGATGGTGGCGCACGATAATGCGAGTTGGGGCGCCCGTGACACGATGTTGATCAAGACGTTTTTACTCCCGGGGTGACCGATTCGATCATCACGCATTAAGATCCAGCTACAAGCTCAAGGCTATATATATTTTCATTCTTTGCTTAAGTGCAGGGTCCCTTATCAAGTTGAACCCACCCGTGCCAGACGATGGGTCGATGGGTCGACGGGTCAAGCAGGTTACATTCCCAAGCAGTTCGATGCATCATCGGTCGGGAGTCCGTTTGTTCATTTATGTACATTGTTTTTTGAATGAATTAGGTTGATATGCACGCTTCTATCTCGGGCTGATCGGGCGACATCCCCTTGAGTCCGGCAATGCTCCCCGAAGTTCATTATTTACTACAGAAGCATCGCTACGAGTGTTATCGCGTACCCCGTACTCCGCACAAAACGCAGACCTGCGCAGGCACATATTAGAAATTGTGTGGGTATGCTTACTGTATTTTGTTATTGTTGTTGTATCTTCAGACCTCACGTTACTTGACAGCTTACTGTGTGAGTGGCGTACGTGCATGACATAAATATGGGGCTGGAGGGTTGGAGAAGGGGCCTTTCAGGGTTCTGGGTGCTCGCCCGGAAGTCAGGCCCGGTGCGGAGTTCACTATCATGTCATCGGGATCGCAATTGTTTGCGGGATTCTTGATTTCACAAAAAAACACCAACCACAACCACACAAACAACAAAATTTCACAGTGGTCTGAGGTGAAGGTTCACACTGAGCAGAAAGGCATTTCAGAATACAACAACAGAAAAAAATCAGTGTATAAAGAGTATGAATGAAATAAGCAACTAACAAGCAACCAACTTCACATTTGGTCATGAGATGCTTCCGAATTGGTCCGAACTGATGATGACGCAACTTCGTCATTTGCGCCCGCGCCCGCACCCATATTCCGACTTCGCCGAGCCAAGCCAAGTCGGCCAGCAGGCCCAAAGCAAGGCCGGGCCAGCCTTTATCCTCCTCCCCTTCCCTCCTCCCCTCCCCTCCTCCAAACCGCATATAAATTGATACAACCGGACCTTCATTCTTTGGCATTCCCAGTGTGCAATACATAAAATTCCCCCTCGCACCCATCCTCCCAAAAAGACCAACGTTCATTTCGAAACTCGAGGACAAAAACGACTATGATGTCGCGCACTTTTTCACCTTCCCGCTCTCAACCCACCCTCTCCCGCTCTGTCATGTCCACCATCTCGCGTCTGTTCGCAACCCCAATGGCGGACGTGTTAACCGAGTCACAATCGATGCCCGATGTACCATTGACAGAGTTCCCGCCATCACGAAGGCGTGGGGTAAGGCCCCCCCTTTCTTTCTATTTCCCCTCCTCTCCGCCGCTTACATTTTGCGAATTTGGGACACAGGGGAGCGTCTCGGGATCGCAAATCGCGTCATACCCTGGTAGCTCCATCAGAACCACGTCAAGGCCCGCTGTACTGCAGGCTGTCGAGATGTAAATAAATAATCGTTGGCAGGTCAGCTTTCCGCTTCCCCTATTAGACGACTTGTTTCCTGATCCCTGATTTCTCCTCCTTCCCCCCCAGATTGCGACTATTGCTACCTCTATGCTATATTCTCTGGTATAATGGGGGATACATAATGGGTTGTCGTTTTTATTTTTTTCCCCCACTTTGCTCTATTGTATTATCAGTAATTTGTCATTCAAAGTTGTGAATGATGCTTCACACACATACCATACATACATCTCATTGCTATTGCTAAATACTAAATACTCTATGACAAACACATATGCCTTTATGCACCTGCTGTTATCTGTGCAATTCCATCTCTAGCTAATAACCGAATTCTTCGGACGTCTGAATGCCCCCGGGTTGGCGTAGGCGATACAGACTGAACGATGGCCCCTTTCCCTGAACCCTGAACCTACTTCCCCAGCGAGCGTACACGGGGTATCAGGCGAGGGGCAATCTCATTAGAGCACAGCAGATGTTTAACGACGCACGCAAAAAAACAAAAAGATTGAGTAAAAAAGCCAATTTGCGGCGTTACCGGCAGGCCTCGTGAAAAGTGAAAGAAAATCCGAGAGGGCATCTGCATGATCAGATTTCCGAATAAGCCAGTAGTGTAAGGTTGACTCGGGGGTTGAGCATGAAACCGGCATTCTTGGTCAAACTTAACTTAACAAACCCTGAATTAGAGCACTTATGAGCTAGTCTCGTATATGATATCTTTTATCGGTCAGTACATTTGCATTCCAGGCCGCATGCATGCTTGTCCATTCCTTTAACTAGTTTCATCACCTCTCCGTCTCCTCCCTGTCGTCGTTTTCACCTCTCTGCCTTTATTGCCTAGTTTTATCCCACTTGCCTCCTTTCATCCAAATTCATCTTCTTCTGCTTCATAACTAGGTCTCTCTACAAGTATATAAGGTACATACAAATGCTTGTGCCAGTGAGCCACCAGAAGTAGAAATCAAACGCATTCACTTCAGGTTTGACTTGACCACAATGACTGAACTTATCTGATATCTCAATAGATAGCTTAAACCCTTTTTACAGTTGCATTTATCATGGGGTGCATGAAAGAAAGGGATCTGTATAACTGGGTGGATTTTAGTTGCAATTGAGTCTTGCTTCCTCGGACCGGGCCGGTTGTGCCGCGATGCGCATTGGGCGGAATCATGTTCAGGGGGTTTAAAAGCTTGTAGAGGAGCCATTGGATAGTGGCACTAAGCTAAGTGACCAACCTCCACATACTATTCCTAGTCATGGCCATTCCTGTTATTAGAGTTTATGCTTCACTCCCTAACAAATCAGACTCTGGCATCAACCCGGGTCCGAGCAATCAGAACTGGATTTTTGCCCTCAAGATCCCCACCAACGAAGTACCATTCTGTTATAAATGGGTTCTTTTTGTGATATATGTCATTACTGGTGCACAAGGAACACTCTCGACCAGGTCTGATGTGTTACATCCTGTTGACTTCACTGGTGGGCTTCCCACTGAAGATGTCTCATTGTATTATCACATCTCTGAAGAGGAGGAGCAACGCATGCTCCCTGTCGATCCTGAACCCAGGCTAATCAACACTCATGTCACCTCCAGTATTGCCACTACTTATCAATAGTATTTCCGTGATCGTCTTCTATGCTGGGATGGAAGCTGCGTTTTGACAGGATATGATGAACTGTTCTGTGATGGGGTACATCTTATATCACATTGCAAAGGTGATAGGGTATGAATCTGTCATTTTTAAGCTGCCTTTGGCTGACCATTGCAATGATGAGCAGTACATAGACCCTTACCCAGAGGTGCACCCGGGATGACAGCTATGGTGACATTGTGAAGACCATTGACAATACTGGAAATGGAATTTTGCTCAATAATCTTACGCACAGAATTCTTGGGAAAGAAGTGGCATTCATAGTGGTGTGTTTCACCTTCTTGATACCCACAGAGACTGATGACACCCATGACCAGACCCCAAACTATGGTATGACAACAGAAGATGTCGACCCTGATGAGTCCCCAGAGACTCTACAGTGCACAACACATCTATTCTGTCCTGAATACAGAGGCTTGCTCAAAAATGATCGCCTCAATACAGGCTCCGCACTGCATATTGCCGACAGTGCCGATTGGCCTCCTGCCATAATATTTGATGCTGTCTATGCATCTGTGGTACTTCACCACTTTGGCACTGATGATTTCAAGGATGCACTTTCAAAGTTCACAAAGGACACCTTCTATCCCAAAGGTGAGACTGAGCTGAAGAAGATAAATGATGAGCGAGAAGGTGAGGTAGAAAGAAGGCAGAGGTGGGTGGATTAACGGGATGCACGCCAAGAAGCTCAATGGGGGCATCCTGGCGAAATTCACAAAGACCTTCTTGATATGCTCTTATTTGTGCCATTTGTGAATATGACACCAGAATAGCTGCAGGAAGAAGTTAGGAAAGCAGAGGAGAAGGCACAAGCAGCAGAGCAGACAGCCCTGGTTGAGAAGATTAATGATTGGAGGAGTCATCTCCCTCCTGTGTAGTCCGACTTCATTGTGTGTGTTATTTCTATTGCAATAAACTTAAGATGTATGAGAAGATATAGACAGACAGAATGTTGAGGTTTCAGCACCCCGGTCGAGATGTTGAGGATTGAACAAATGGAAAGTCAGTAAGTATATTACATATTACAAGTCCGGCAACACCGGTCACCTCTGATCCGGTCCGGCTTACCCCCGGCTCAACATTTTCCTCTACCTAACTCTAGTTCCTACGCGCAATACATCGTACACTCACCTCTGGGATGCATTTGTGCGAATTCTACAAGCGCGGAAACGTCTCGCTTACGAAGACGGAGACCCATCCACGGACGAGCAACTCGCGCCCCAAGCCCCTATTTCCCAGCTCATGAAAGTGTTCCCCAACGTGCCATTCACAAAAGACACGCCATTGGACATCTCTTCAGATCCGAAGAAGCCTCGCACTCTGATCATACGAGACCTTGGTGCAATCCAAAATGAGTGGGTGACGCGGGAATTTGTCCTTTCGTACTTTGACGGGCAAGGCAACAGCCCCGTTGTATGTTTCCTTGTCAATGCCTTTCCACATTGTATCTAAATCTGACATGGCTTTGCAGCTCAAACGGTCTGTCTTTGGAATCGTTTTGCAGACGCATTAATTCGTCAGGGGGCCTCGTTTGGTGGTTCTTTCAGGAAGATCCAGCTATCATATCATCTTTGAGCGCTTTTACGAGCCACATCAACCTTCGCTCCGGGAATGAGGATGTAGTCTGTATTCCTGCATTTTTGGCGTCAGAAACAGCGTTCACGGTGTGTCCTTTCTGAGCACACCACGTCGAAAACTTCTGCTGTTTTAAGAAGACCTGTAAAATTTGCAATTACGCCTGTCATTTCTGCGTGAATCGCCATTGGGGCATCTACCCAGCCATCTAACCATCATGTTCAAGAACATGAAACCTACCTAAATCTATTGGACCAGCAATCTTTAACTTTAACAGTGCCATTCTCCTTGTCGCCCCCCCTACAGTCGGGCTTACGATCGAGACCTCGTCACTCGTCGCCAGTTCGTGTAAATGAGATGAGCTAACCTTGGCCTTGTCCCCCAAAATAGCTTGTGAACAACTTGGTGTGTATCTCATCAGGCACGGAATCATCATCTGCTACTGCAGTGCAGAACATTGTACTCCTCAGGAAGGAGTATCACATGAAGCGTGGAATCAATCTGGATTTTTGTGAACTTCAACTGGGCAATTTACAGTGTAAGGATGGTGTTGAACCAGAATACCAGTACAGAGATACCGAGATAGTGGTCCGCTCGCATTGTAAAACAAAAGATGAGAGTATATACATCTCAGATTGATCATGTGATTAAATCACATTCATTAACAAGCAAGATAATTATCTCACAATGTGATTTAATCACATGATCAATCTGAGATGTATATACTCAGTATCTAATTAATGTGAGACATGTTTTTGTCTAGTCTAAATGTGATCACAATTATGTTGGACTGCTTTCTCAGTATCTCTGTACCAGTATTCTGGTTCAACTAAGAGGTTTTTATACAATTTATGTTACAGGAGTTAAATAGAAGACATAATATGATGGAGTCGAAGCAGGAGGCCAAAGCAGTGGCCAGGGGTTGACATAATGTAAACTAGTAGTAAACTACAAGATGCAAAAGCTGTAAAGCCACGGCTTGGGCCTAAGCTGGGCCTAAGCCGGCCGGAAGCCGTCGCTACGGCCCAGGCTTGAGTTTTGAAAAGCCTGAGCCGCCCAAAGCCGAGCCTAAGCCGCGGCTTTCAGGCCGAGCCGGGGCCGTCACAACACTAGCTACCGGTGAAAACTTTCTCTTGCAAAGTACCACTGGGTGCTAGAGAAGTTCGTTGACCCTTGGAAGGCAACGATGGTGTTACTGCCAGATGACACCTGTTTACCTGGCCGTCCATACGTCAATGATTCAAAGTCGTATAGTCCGGAAGCCAACTCACAGCAGAGAATGTGGAATCCATTGCTGCACGTGAACATGCCACTCGAGACGCCACATATTACGAATAGCTGACTGATAACCCTTATGATGACCATTTTGTGTATAATTTCGCTCGTATTCGAGCCCCTTCTTCTTCATTCTCAACCAAACAACGTCCTCAACATTTTCTCTTTTATGTTCTACTACATTCCTCTCTATGACATCGCTTCAGACTGCTTAAATACAATAAGGACTCAGCTCAAAAGACTCTATCTAGTCTTGAGCTCTTGTGTTCACTAGCCATAGACCCAGGAATCCAAGTTGTCTTTCTTTGCTGCATGTTGTGTCGCAATTGTCTAATCACTCGAACTATTGAACTCCAGAATGACTAAGCTAACAAGCATAACACCACAGCTGCCTTTGAACATCTGTAGGGTGAAACTTGACGTCGTGCCGGAAATGGTGAAGGTGGCTGGCGTCTGTGTTGACCAGTTGCTTGCAGTAAGGAGCCTGCCAATAGGGCCAGAACTCGTGACAACACTAATTGTGGCTCTAGTTGGAAGACTTGTAGCAGGCTTAGAAAAGGAGTTTTATCACGCAACAGTGAAATTAAGGGTTAACAAGGCCCACGGAGGCGGTGGTAGGACTTCCAGTACAACTGGTTGTAACCTGCATGTGGATGTCAGTTAGCTTTTGTCATCCAGAGCTTATGGGGGGTGCCACAACATGCGCAGAAGTAAGATTAAAACTTACTGTGCCAGGGGAGCCAGACTTGTTACTTGAAGTCTCAAAGAGATGCAGCCTGCACTTGAATTGACTCTATATGCCAATGTGCCGCTCACCTCACAATCTGTTCAATAATCATGGAGATCTTCATCCACAAATCACCGTGTCTGTTTCAACCTATTCCTTCCACAATTATTTATGGATCATTATTTATATTATCCACACTCTGCATGTATATAAAGACTGTAGAGAAGGGTCATTTAACTTAAGCCTCATTTCCCTTCTTTGCAGTCCCTTGTGTGTCCAAGCACAAAGGCCCTTCATATCCATGTATCTTGTCAGGACTTTGGAGGGTACCTGAGGCCGCTTGATGCACATTTACTCTTGATAGGAGAGTCTGGGGTTGATGTCTATCAGCATGATGCCCATGTGCTGCGGAATCTGTCCTCTCACCGATCGGGATAAATTGTCCGTCAAGGAGTGAGCCTGAGAGGTGGAAATACCAGCTGATCTGATTGATCGCAGACCCGGAGCACCCGAGGGCCGGTGTAAACTGTGAATCGGCGCAATCAGTGAAAGCGTTGAGGCAGAAAGAAAGATCTTAACGAACTCCAGATGCAGCCTTCAGCGCGCTAGTCAGCTCGGCCAGCGTGTATGTCTTAGTGGTGCTAGGGGTGATGCCTTGCGATGCAAGCCAGTCGTATGTGGGAAGGGTCTTAAACAATGCCACGACTTGCTGGAAAAAGGCGACTGCCTCTGCTCCTTGGGGACTGCCAGAGGGAAGGCAAGAAGTTTGCAGGGTGCTGTAGCAAGTCCCGTGGGCTGACCACTCATGCTGAAAAGGCCATGAGTGAAGAGATCATGAAATGCCAGCGGGGTCGTACCTCCCAAAAGCGTTCATTCTGACCATTGATGTCGACCCAATTTTCCTGCATGAATGACAGCGTATCGCTAGCGCCTTGATCGGTCAAAAGCTGGGTTTCACCACGCGTTAGAGAGTGAAGTGACCAAAGGCAGAGAACGCACTCCAGCAACGTCAGTATAAGCACGGCTGGAATCGCAGTTCGAGGAAAAGGAGCCATCGCAGCTGTAGAAGCACTCAGATCAGACGGCTTCCCATTATTAATGGCGAGTATGCGCACTTGTCTGGCCAAAGACCTGACCTCCTCAGTTAGCTAACAAAAGGGCACAGACCATGACAACACACGAACCGTGAATTGTCCAGCTGTTACTGGGTCCTGTGGACGGGTTGGTATCCCAGAACTAATCGCGTTCGAACTTACACAGTTTATTCGAGCGATCTCATGACGCACCTGTGTTTGGAGTAACAAACCCTAATTGATGCGTCAGTATCCCGCGATGTGAGTGAGGGAGAAAAAAAAAGTATTTGAAACAACGTACTCCTGGAGACTCGACGCAGCAAAGGTCCGACGGACTTGAGGTACTACACGAGGCTGGTCCGGATGTGCTGCAGCCCGATGACAATCGTTTGTCAAAGAGATGGCCCATATCGGCTGATACGAGGCTTTGAGCAGACACTAAAGTGACTGCTACATTGACGAGGGCAGCGAAGAGTGTAAACATCGTGCCTGCAGGATATGGAGCCAGCATACCACTATCAAGCTTTATATGCGGTAAAAGGGGGTCGATAACACTTCTTACTATCGTATGGATCGTTTCAATGTTGCACATGGTAAACTCGACAGTGCACGCGGTTACATCCCAGGGTTGGTTTTTTGGAGTGAGATGTCGTGAGGTGGGGCATGGAACTTGACAACAACGTGCATCGTCTTTGAAACCCGCGGGAAATACATATGCGGGTGCCAGTGATACGCCCACTTAAGGAATGCACCTCGGTCATAGATTTGTCAACGCTTTTGGAGAAGGTGCGTGCTTGCTTTCGTCCATGCGTTCGTCCATGTGTGACCAGTTGAGTTTAGTTTTAAGACGAGCCCAAAGATAAGTTGCTACCATGTGAGATGAGATCATTTACCCGACCCGAGATTCCGAACGTTGTTTGTTACCACGTTGTAACCACGTTGTTACCACCCACATCGCTAACGCCGAGAATGTTCGCGCGCGTTCTGATTCTATGATTCTACGAATCCGTTCCATCTGTAACCGTAAGTATAAGTGACCCCGCACCTTAATGATGGTGACTTGGTGACTCTCTTACAGTTGCAGTTACAGTTGCACACGCTACCATCAAGTGTTCTCATAAAAAAAATACCATAGAACACCTTTCCCCCTTCTTTCGCCTTCCTCTTCCTTCCTTCAAATTATGCATCATAGACAACAACAATCAAATTAGATCGTGAGATATTACGCATTCTGTCGTGAGACCAAATAGTGACCAACAGGTCGTAAGTCATTACTCTCCGTGGCCTTCGCTAAAAAAAAACAAGAGCCCCATGCCGGCAGGAACCGTGGATATATGGGACACCCCAACGTTGTGACTCAAGGCTAATGTCGCCGCACAGCAGTGAAGAGGCGCTGAAGACCTTCCCAGCTTTCGCGCCATCCATCGGCGTACTAGCCATCGACTACGCCACTTGCGACGTCCCTGAAACATATCCAGTCACTGTCGGATATGTCAAAAATCTACCAGGCTTGTGTAGGTGAACGAACTAGGTAGTCCAGTGGACGGGGAATACTCGTCTGTAAAAGCTATGGCCAGCGATCGACAAATATCGTCTTTAAGTTCGTGAGCGACCATAAGCCTTCCGGTCCACCTGGTTTACTCGCATCAGCTAGGGAAAAGAGAAACGCAAAGAGACCATACAGACCAACCAAAATTGCGCGGTTACTACCGGGTGTTGAGACCGGCCGATAGCGACCGGATAGTTCAAAACCGGACAGCCGGACACCTGGGTGGACTTGATCTTCATTAACTGATTCAAAGACAATTCCATATTGCACGGCACAACACACTCCTTCATATCTTGTCACAATTAATTAGTTATGTTTCTCACTTTATTGTCATACTCTTCAAGCAGTATATAAGGACACTACTTTGGATGTGTTCACTTTGGTTTTGACCACAATAACTGAACTTATCCACTATCTAAATAAATAGCTAAAAACCCTTTTTTCAGCTGCATTTATCAGTAACTACTGTTGTAACATGAGAGAGTGGCAGTGTACTACTGTAGTAAAACCCATTGATAGCAGAAAATGAAAAAGAAGGAGTTGTGAAAAGAGGGGGGAGATGTGTTGTGGCACAGCCTGAGGAGGGGAACGTAAGGGTGAACTTACTGAAGACGCTTGATGTCACCGACTCGGCCTAATCCGGCTCGCCCTCAAGTACAGAACCTAGAATGTGCTGGGAGTTTAGTTACACGCTTCAGGGCCTCGCCCAAGTTGCGCCAGGGACAGAGTAACTCTGAGGAATCTGGTGATTAGATAAGAAATGATCATCAGCTCCAGTCACATGACTTGGAGTGAGAAGTACAAATCCGTCACAAACACGTCACTAATGGGTCACAAACGTTACGTCGACAAAAAGCGTCACATCATATGTCAGTAATAGGAATATACTTTCTTTATAAGGAATGCTGAATGTATCTGATGGCCTCAAGTCTTATGCATGCATCAATCTCCAGGTTCTGTGCAGTTTTCAACAGGCATCTTCCTTTTTATCTACATTATATGACAGCACTATATGACAGCAAAGGAGTTAAGAATTTCATGATATAAAAAATGTAAGACTGATAACTGCGTGAGGTGGAAGTAACCAGAACCGAGAAGTCCGGTCTTTTTCGGTCAAGTTCGGTCCAGTTTCCAGTTTTTTCCGGTTAACCGGACCTTCACACCCTACTCCCCACACGGGTCCGCGGCCTTTGGCTGCTGACTCCACTCCTTCCTTTCTTTTTCCTCTACCAAGAGACATGGTGGTTCCCACTCTTCCCTGCATTTTTCATCACAGTAGACTATGTACCAGTAGTAGCCGCGCAATTTGGGCACAGCCTTGAAGCTTGAAAAAATTGATTTCAAAAAAAAAAGCTTTGAGGCACATTAATATACAATAGTTTTTTCCTTTTGTGTTCATTCTACGATCTTCTACTTTATTCATTCTCAACAGGCAGCGCCCTCAACGCCCCTCCTGCTTTCCATAACATTCCACTATGTTCTCAATAGGTGACGTCCTCCTTTCTGGCTTGTATATATATCATAGGAAGCTAGCTCAAAGACTTCAGTCTTGAGCTCCTGTATCTTATTGGCTGAAGGACTCACAAATCCCAGAACCCTCTTCTTTGCTCTGCATTGTGTACTCAGCAATTGTCTCACTGTCAAACTAGTCAGAACTATTCTTGACTATGAACTCATGCAGAATTGTCAGCCAACTGTAACATGAACCCAGCCAAACTAGTGAGCTACTTATATATGCATGGTCAGTGTGGGAGACTATAAAGCAAATAGCTACAGTAATAGAGTCAGTTAAAGAATGCTATAGCTACAAGTGAGAATAGTACTAACCTCAATCTTTGTGGTAGAAGACTGGGTTCTAAACTAACGCAGTATCTATCTTATAAATGATTAAACACGTACAAGAATTGTTGGTTCGGGCCGGCATCTCCAGTATCAACCCGTGTTACTTGTCTGTGTTCACTTCGTTCAATCCTCTCCAACTATCCCTTTTCCCTCAATGTCAAACAACAACTGGAAAAAGCTCGGTGTATTTGCCTTCCTAGACACGGGCCCTCCGTTCACCAACCAAAAATATTATCCTACACTCCTTATGTTACATGGTCTCTCAGTGACCGCAGGTAGCTTATTTTCTCCCTCTTTCACCTCTTCAACCTCCTTAGTTCAAGTCTCTTTACATCCCAGAGTTTTTCAAGCACTTTTTACCACTTGCAAAAGTCGTTGGCGCACGTGTCATTCTCATCAACAGACGTGGATATCCAGGTTCTGATCCATTCAGTGACCAAGATCACGCTATCATTGCTTCCGCAACACATGACACCCCAGAGGCATCAGAGAACACTGACCTCTTCATGAAAGCACGTACTAAAGAGCTTTACGACTTCCTTTGCGAGATCGTGAAGTCAGAGGATCTACCTACGAATAGCATCATTCTGGCGGGCTGGTCGCTCGGCGCTGCATTTATGACGGCGTTCCTCGCTTACGCTCCCAGTTTCGAGGCAGATGATATTGAACTAAGCAGGTACATCCGACGAGTCATTGCATATGGTGCGTTTCGGTGACTATGGTGTGAGACCATGGAAACATCGCCCTGAGATGGAAATGGACCTTTCCAGATCCTCCGTCAATCGCCATGGGATATCCAGCTCCGGATGGGTATTACTATCTATCCGAGGGCAAGGATGACGACATGAAATCGTTTCCATTGTGGGTCACAAGTTATTACACGCATGGTGAGACACTGGAAACACTGTCACGTACTGCATTGGACGACCCTCGTCCTACGATTCTTGCAATGTCAGCTGAAGACATTGAGTTGGCCTTCTACGTACCGCCTTCGTTGCCTGATGGAGTAGATATGTTACTTCTCCGAAATGGTCTTAAAAGCGGGCTCTTCGAGCGACTTCGCATGAGCGCGGTTTTCGTTCCCGATGGTACTGAGGATGGATGGTGCAATGTGGAATTCAGGTATTTTTGGTGCGACCGCTCTCTATGGCAAGTGCCATGGGGTATTTGGTCATTCAATGCGGAAATAGAGTCGGCGAAGGAGTTGGGGAAGCAGGTAAGGAGGCATTCCATTGTGCGCATGAGTGGTGCGAATCATTGTGTAAGTGAATTGTTATCACGCTGGATAATCTTTCTTCTAATTCTGACAATGTGAAATTAAGGGTCATTGGGATGAGCCCGAGCGAACGTTGAAGCTATTGGTTTCTGATGCCTGAATCACGGGCAAAGGCATTAATGCTATGTACTGTACTGTCTTTTTAACTTTACTCTCATGTGCCATGCCGTCGTAGTGTTGAATATCAGAGGAGCGTCTCTCACTGATACCCATCTCCAATGTTCAATGGTCATTGCCAACGCTACAAGACACGTGATGGCGAAGACTGAACACCGATCATTCCCGGTCGCGGGTCAATTTTGATTACGGATCACAGAGGAGGAAGGTGGACAGGGACCTGCGCTTCTTTTTCTATTTTTGAATTAAACTTTATTAAGTGCTTGCAAGGACAAAGCCTAAGTCGTGCGGCTACTACAAGGTACATAGTAACTACTGTAAGATGGACAGGAAAGAGGTGTAAGTAGAGATTACACTACCCATGGAAAACCCGAGGGAAAAAATAGAGTAAGGCTCAGGTAAGGGCAAGGAAAGGCAGACCTCACCGGGGTCGGCCCGTCGAGGTAGTGATGGTAAAGAGCGACAGGGGCGACAGGGGAAACAAAGACAGACCACGTACCAGAGGCCCAGCTCCCCGATCAAATCCCGAGGTCGCTTATAGGCCTGAAGGCGGCCCGGGTCCATTGCAGGTAATAAAAGGAGGGTGGTGGCAAAGGTAATAAACGCAGCTGAGGTTAGATAGGCTCTACCTAAACGAGTAGCAAGATAATTCAATTATGAATGTTTTTTTTTTGTTTTTTTTGGAATCAATTTTATTAGGTGCTTCAGGATGGCACCAAATCACACAGCTACATCTACTGGACAATGTAACTACTGTGGGGATAAACAAAGAGTGGAGTCGTCATGAACATCATGGTGCAGTGTAGGCTATGAGTGTGCCAGTGGAGAGGGCACAAAGGAAACCAAAGGCCGTATGGGAAGCACAAGTAAACAGAGACCACTTACCCGTCAACCCAAGTGACCGACCCGACTTAATCCGGTTCTCTCGGCCTCGGCGATGAGACGGGTTTGAAGAAGGCCCGAGTGTCTTAGACGAATCCCAGGAGGGATTCGACGTGGCGTTTGTGGTTGAAGACATGGGGCCAGGAAAGGTCACCCAAGTCTTGGGGGGTGAGGCCGTAAGACGCGCGGGGGGGCGGCGTACAGGGAACAGTGAAGCATGACATGAATGAACGTAGCTGGGGTGGAGTTGTCGAACAGGCAGGCGCGGTCTGAGGCAGGGAGCGTCGGATTAAACTTGCTCCGAGTAATCGGGAGTGAATGCATGCCCGGTGGCTAGGCGCATCGGTGCCGAGGTGGTATGCGGCGCGGTGGACCAGAGTTAGGCACGGCACGGAATTAATTGTGAATGGTATATTAATTAGTCTTTACCTAAACGGGTGGCAAGATAACTACACAAATAATGTTAGCTACACGCGCAGTAAAGACTTCAGTTGTGAAAGGTCAAAAACTGAAGTGTAAGATACAGAAATACTGTCCTTAAATACTGTAAAGAGTGTACTGTGCTGTAGTCATAAAGGATTGTATCTTAATTATAGTAACCATAATAAATGAGTGGAATGTCAGTAAATATATTACAATGTCCACTTAAGTTTGTCTTGCACTGATTATCCACATCCACTTCTGTCTTTTCCTTTTAATTTAATTTTAGTGATTGAAAAAAGAAAAAGAAAAAGAAAAATCCCCCCCTTTTTGGAAACCGTCAAAAGTCATAAAATGTTGGAGACCTACTCATTCCACCGCTGACAACACTTCGTTTAATTCACATGCTGCTTGATTCTGATCTAACGAGCGAGTTTATAATCAACACCGGTCAGTCACCTCTGGTCCGGTCCAGCCTACCTGATCCGTTCCCTGCTCAAAAAATTTCCAAAGATGTCGGGCCAAGTGAGGCGGCCAGGGAGGGTGTCAATTCTTATGGCGCTTCAGTTGAGCATGATGCCATCAATTACCATTGGTAGTATCATGCACATCGGCGAAGAAAGACGTGAAGCATGACCACTACTCTCTGAACGTAATTTGGTGGTACCAATTGCTGAGCTCGTGCCTCTGCTGGCTTCCTGGCGCTCTATAAAAGGGGACTTAGGAGGGTCTGTGATACCCCAGCTTCAGCTCACAGTTGCATTTCCTTTCCTTTCCTTTCCAAGGCACTGGTTGGTGAGTTGTCCTTCCCTCTTATTTTCCTGTCTTGTCACATTGCTCACTATGGCTTACTAGCCATTTTTATTCGTTTTCACGACCTCGTCTTACCGCTTTTCGCTCACTTTTCGTCTACGACAAACTATCAACTTTCCTTTTGACTCCAACAATGCGTTCCTCTGTTGCTGCCTACGTTCTTCTGGCCTTGGCTGCCTCTCCTTCATTAGCCGCATCTAGTTTAGTGTCTGAGCGATCCGGCACGAGTGGTTCTGCGTCTGACAACCCCGATCCTAACGCGCCCCTCCCAAATACGCCCATCTGTGCGTATCTCTGTTCAGACTATTTTTCCTCCTTGAAATCGGCGTCATTAATCTGAATTTTACAGGGCGGCGTGCCGGCTTGGTGTCTGAGCGATCTGGCACGAGTGGTTCTGCGTCTGACAACCCCAATCCCAACGCGCCCCTCCCGAATACACCCATCTGTGCGTATATTTATTCAGATTATTTTTCCTCCTTGAAATCGACGTCATTAATCTGAATCTTACAGGGCGGCGTGCCGGCTTGGTGTCTGAGCGATCTGGCACGAGTGGTTCTGCGTCTGACAACCCCAATCCCAACGCGCCCCTCCCGAATACACCCATCTGTGCGTATATTTCTTCAGATTATTTTTCCTCCTTGAAATCGACGTCATTAATCTGAATCTTACAGGGCGGCGTGCCGGCTTGGTGTCTGAGCGATCTGGCACGAGTGGTTCTGCGTCTGACGATCCCAATCCAAACGCGCCCCTCCCAAATACACCCATCTGTGCGTATATTTCTTCAGACTATTTTTCCTCCTTGAAATCGGCGTCATTAATCTGAATCTTACAGGGCGGCGTGCCGGCTTGGTGTCTGAGCGATCTGGCACGAGTGGTTCTGCGTCTGACAACCCCGATCCCAACGCGCCCCTCCCGAATACACCCATCTGTGCGTATATTTCTTCAGATTATTTTTCCTCCTTGAAATCAGCGTCATTAATCTGAATTTTACAGGGCGGCGTGCCGGCGTCGTGTCTGAGCGATCTGGCACAAGTGGTTCTGCGTCTGACAACCCCGATCCCAACGCGCCCCTCCCAAATACACCCATCTGTGCGTATATTTCTTCAGACTATTTCTCCTCCCTGAAATCGACGTCGTTAATCTGAATTTTACAGGGCGGCGTGCCGGCATCGTGTCTGAGCGATCTGGCACGAGTGGTTCCGCGTCTGACAACCCCGATCCAAACGCGCCCCTCCCAAATACACCTATCTGTGTGTATATTTCTTCAGACTATTTTTCCTCGAAAACGGTGTCATTAATTTGAATTTTACAGGGCGGCGTGCCGGCTTAGTGTCTGAGCGATCTGGCACAAGTGGTTCTGCGTCTGACAATCCCGATCCAAACGCGCCCCTCCCAAATACACCTATCTGTGCGTATATTTCTTCAGACTATTTTTCCTCGAAAACGGCGTCATTAATTTGAATTTTACAGGGCGGCGTGCCGACATCGTGTCTGAGCGATCTGGCACGAGTGGTTCCGCGTCTGACAATCCCAACGAACCCCTCCCAAATACTCCCATTTGTGCGTATTTGTTCAGATTATCTCTCCTCCCTGAATTTGGCGTCATTAATCAGAATTTTACAGGGCCGCGTGCCGTCAATGACTTCTTTGACAAGTTCTTTGCGAGCCATCCGAACGAAGTCTTCTCCCGAGATTTCATCGATGGATTTGCCGACTTTGTTTCCGAGTTTCAGCAGAGCCACCCGTCCAGCGTTTTCGATCGCGACAGCGAAGTCTCCGAGCGCACGGTCATCCGCCCTCCGTTTATTATCTCCCCGGGGCTCCTTGAAAGGGACGACGGCGTAGCGTAGGGTGCATCTCCTCCTAGGAAAAGCATACTATATTGACAGGATTTACTTCCCCAGACCGGAAGATTTGCTTGCTGCTGTGGTCCTGCTTTCGCGCAGCATTTTGAGTGACCTTGATTAGTCGTGTTAGAGTGATGAGGAAGATGCTTGGTTGATTCGGATAATGACGTCAAAGCATCCACATGTAGGACCTGTGATATATCATTGTGGAATCGAATAACACCGTTGCGACTGTTTATTGAGCGTGCTTAGAGCAAGTCCCATCTTGATCATCATGTGTGTCTTGGTCTTGTGACATTGGAGGACTCGCTAGGGTTGCGGAAAAAATAGGCACTTTTTTACCAACCCAATATTTACCAGTAAATTACTGGGCTGCTGTGGGAGGTAGTAATTTACCCGGTCACGTGCCCACGTGACTGTAATATATGAGCATGAGCATCATCAAAAATGTTCAAAAATCCAACTAAATATACAAGTGACACTCTGTTCTTATCAAGCCATGGAAAATATCCTAGAATATATGAAAGGAAACATCCTACCTGCTGATAACCTCAATATTCTCAAGATCTGTGGAATGTTTTGATATCAAGAACAGGTTCTTTTTGAAGTCAGATGGCAAACTGGATGAGAATCTGAATGACACTGGATGCAATTTGCCCGACAAATTGTGCCGAATCACGTGATGTAAAGTAAAACAACATTGAACTGAACCAAGATAGCAGTACAGAGGTTCCGGGATAGCGGTTCAACACGTGATGTAAAGTAAACAATGGCAAATTCTGTTGAACCAAGATACCGGTACAGAGAGCTCACCCAACTCTCCCACCACCACTGACATCCCTAAAGTGGTAATCTTGTCACACAACTGTGATTTGTAATAATATTTATTTTAAAAATGAAGTTATCGTTGATCAACAAAAAAACATTACAAATCAAAGTCATGTGACATATAGACAAACGTTTCCAACCTAATGAAAGACCGGCTCTGCTCATGCGACGACCTCACCACCCTCACCTTCCCTCACACCCACCTCCATGGCACATACTCTTCACTTGCAAACCTTACATTGAGGATTTGCTCACCTTTATCCAGGACATGCGGGCCTTCACATGGCCTCCTTTGGCAAGATGACCTTGTGAGCTGGATTAAGTCCAAGTTGGTGACATTGGGTAGTATGGGTAGGTTCACCTTTCTTCTCCAACACATGGGCTCTGTTCCCCTCTCCACTCCTTCTCTATGACACACTGTCTCTCTTGTTTCCCTCTACCAAGAGGTTTTGCATGTGGTGGTTCCCACCCTTCACTCATGTTCACAACAGTAGTTACTATGTACTGGTAGTAGCTGCATGATTTGGGCAAGGCCCTGAAGCACAAATAAAATCTAATCTTGTACCTTTACACTTACTGCACAAGACTTGTGACCACTGTCAAAAGTAAGATACATGTAGGAAAAATAAGAAGGCCCAAAGAGTTCATGAGAGTGAGAAAAAGAAGCACCAGGTCCAATTCTGGGACCACTGTATGCTCCAGTGCTGGAACAAGAGGGTGGGTGGCTCATTCTCGAGGCTAGCGAGAATGCGCGAGAATGCCAAAGTTCTTATCTAATCCTTATCTGATCTTCTCTGTACCGGTATCTTTGGTTCAATGTTGTTTACTTTACATCACGTGATTCGGCACAATCTCTTGGGTGAATTGCATTCACTACCATGACAACAAGGATGATAGTTGGTTGGATGAGCCGAATCTTGAGATGTTCCATCCTGAACATTCTCTTGAGGTCTCACTAACCATTGATCTGTCATCTTGGTGTCTTGCAGCAGTTCTTTCTGATGAACCATCAAGTGACACTTCTGTGGCTGCTCCTAACCCTCCAGAAGCTCCTGGAGAGCCCCTAGACAATGACTTCTTGATATGGAATTATAATTGAAAACATCACATGGAATTTCTTACTGTAAATTACCACCTTCCCATCAGACCCTCTGTAAATTACCAGTAAATTACTGGCCTTGAATATTTTCCGCAACCTTAGGACTCACAGTCCGCATAATAATTCTGAATCCCACTTCTTTTGCTACTGCTAAAAGTGAGAGAGGTTATCCTCTGCCACAGCAGTTGTATGGTGCATGAGAGTGAAGTTAAAAGTACATGACATGGACATCATGATCGATCTCTCTATCTGCTTGTTTTGTTTGGCATATCGTGAGGAAGGCACACGGAAACCCCACCAACTGCGCTAGCAAGCACATCCTCATACTGATTACAGCCATGCCTCCATACCTGACATCTAACACTGACACCTAGCCCTACCCACTACCTCTTGGAATAGCAGCCAACACGCTAGATACCGGAGATGCCGGCCTGAACCAACAACTCTTATACGCGTTTAATCATTTATAAGATAGATACTGCATTAGTTTAGAAACTCAGTCTTTGTGGTAGAAGACTGGATTCTAAACTAACGCAGTATCTATCTTATAAATGATTAAACGTTGTTGGTTTGGGCCGGCATCTCCGGTATCGACCCGCGCCACAATCAGATGCCATGGACTCGTGATTGTTCTCTGTGTTCACTTCTTTCATACTCTCCAACTATTCCTTTTCCCTCAATGTCAAACAACAACTGGAAAAAGCTCGGTGTATTTGCCTTCCTAGACACTGGCCCTCCGTTCACCAACCAAAAATATTATCCTACACTCCTTATGTTACATGGTCTCTCAGTGACCGCAGGTAGCTTATTTTCTCCCTCTTTCACTCTCTTCAACCTCCTTGGTTCAAGTCTCTTTACATCCCAGAGTTTTTCAAGCACTTTTTACCACTTGCAAAAGTCGTTGGCGCACGTGTCATTCTCATCAACAGACGTGGATATCCAGGTTCTGATCCATTCAGTGACCAAGATCACGCTATCATTGCTTCCGCAACACATGACACCCCAGAGGCATCAGAGAACGCTGACCTCTTCATGAAAGCACGTACTAAAGAGCTTTACGACTTCCTTTGCGAGATCGTGAAGTCAGAGGATCTACCTACGAATAGCATCATTCTGGCGGGCTGGTCGCTCGGCGCTGCATTCATGACGGCGTTCCTCGCTTACGCTCCCAGTTTCGAGGCAGATGATATTGAACTAAGCAGGTACATCCGACGAGTCATTGCATATGGTGCGTTTCGGTGACTATGGTGTGAGACTATGGAAACATCGCCCTGAGATGGAAATGGACCTTTCCAGATCCTCCGTCAATCGCCATGGGATATCCAGCTCCTGATGGGTATTACTATCTACCCGAGGGCAAGGATGACGACATGAAATCGTTTCCATTGTGGGTCACAAGTTATTACACGCATGGTGAGACACTGGAAACACTGTCACGTACTGCATTGGACGACCCTCGTCCTACGATTCTTGCAATGTCAGCTGAAGACATTGAGTTGGCCTTCTACGTACCGCCTTCGTTGCCTGATGGAGTAGATATGTTACTTCTCCGAAATGGTCTTAAAAGCGGGCTCTTCGAGCGACTTCGCATGGCCGCAGTTTTCGTGCCCGATGGTACTGAGGATGGATGGTGCAATGTGGAATTCAGGTATTTTTGGTGCGACCGCTCTCTATGGCAAGTGCCATGGGGTATTTGGTCATTCAATGCGGAAATAGAGTCGGCGAAGGAGTTGGGGAAGCAGGTAAGGAGGCATTCCATTGTGCGCATGAGTGGTGCGAATCATTGTGTAAGTGAATTGCTATCACGCTGGATAACCTTTCTTCTAATTCGGACATGTGGACTTAAGGGTCATTGGGATGAGCCCGAGCGAACGTTGAAGCTATTGGTTTCTGATGCCTGAATCACAGGCAAAGACATTAATGCTATGTACTGTGCTGTACTGTCTTTTTAACTTTACTTCATGTGATGTGCCATGCCGTCGTAGTGGAGGAGCGTCTCTCACTGATACCCATCTCCAATGTGCAATGGTCATTGCCAACGCTACAAGGCACACATGATGGCCAAGACCGTGAGCACCGACAATCCTCGATCGCGGTTGAGTTTTGATTTCAGATCACAGAGGAGGAAGGAGGACAGGGACCTGCGCAGCAGCTTTATTTCTTATGGCGCTTCTTATTTTTTGAATTTGACTTTATTACACGCTTGCAAGGACAAAGCCTAAATCGCGCGGCTACTACAAGGTACATAGTAACTACTGTAAGATGGACAGGAAAGAGGTGCAGGTAGAGATTACACTACCCATGGAAAACCCGAGGCAAAAAATAAAGAAAGGCTCAGGTAAGGGCAAGGAGAGGCCGACCCCAGTGGGGTCGGCCTGTCGAGGTAGTGGTGCTAAAGAGCGACAGGGGCGACAGGAGAAACAAAGACAGACCGCGTACCAGAGGCCCGGCTCCCGAGGTCGCTAGGCCTGAAGGCGGCCTGGGTCCGTTGCAGGAATAAAAGGAGGGTGGTGGCCTTTGCAAAGGAAACATTGCCAATGATGTCGGGCCAAGTGAGGTGGCCAGGGAGGGTGTCAATTCTTATGGCGCTTCAATTGGGCATCATGCCATCAATTACCATTGGTGGCATCGGCAAGGAAAGATGTGAAGCATAACCATTCCAGATCGGTGCTACTCTCTGAACGTAATTGATGGTAGTGATAATCATGACCAATTGCTGAGCTCCTGCCTCTGCTGGCGCTTTATAAAAGGGGACTTAGGAGGGTCTGTGATACCCCAGCTTCAGCTCACAGTTGCATTTCTTTTCCAAGGCACCGGTTGGTGGGTTGTCCTTCTCTCTTATTTTCCTGTCTTGTCCCAGTGCTCACTATGGCTTACTAGCCATTTGTATTCGTTTTCACGACTTCGTCTTACCGCTTTTCGCTCACTTTTCGTATTAACTATCACCTTTACCTCCTGACTCCGACAATGCGTTCCTCTGTCGTTGCCTGCGTTCTTCTGGCTTTGGCTGCCTCTCCTTCGTTAGCCGCACCTGGCTTCGTGACTAAGCGATCTGGCTCGAGTGGTTTCGCGCCTGACGCTCCTCCGCCTGACGGTCATCCGGGATTCGGCAACCCAGATAGCCCCCCTCAAATAGCCCCCCCCGAATGGCCACCCCAGTGCGTATTGGTTCAGACCATCTCTCCTCCTGGAAATCGGCGTCGTTAATCTGAATTTTACAGCCCGGCGTGCCGTCATCAAGCAAGTAAGGCCCAACTTCGTCCTCGCCCCCATAGAGGATTTCGCCCATTCAAGACGCGCGATATTAATGACTTCTTTGACAATTTCTTTGCGAGCCATCCGAACGAAGTCTTCTCCCGAAGTCTCGCTGATGAACTTGGCGCCATACTTCACGATTTTCCGCTGAGCGTCGTTGAAAATCGCGACAGCGAAGTCTTCTCCCGAAGTCTCGCTGATGAACTTGGCGCCATACTTCACGATTTTCCGCTGAGCGGCGTTTTCGCTCGCGACAGCGAAGTCTTCTCCCGAAGTCTCGCTGATGAACTTGGCGCCATACTTCACAATTTTCCGCTGAGCGGCGTTTTCGCTCGCGACAGCGAAGTCTCCGAGCGCACTGTCATCCGCCCTCCGTTTATATCTCTCCGGGGCTCCTTGAAAGGGACGATGGCGTAGCGTAGGGTGCATCTTCTCCTAGGAAAAGCATACTATATTGACAGGATTACTTCCCCAGACCGGAAGATTTGCTTGCTGCTGCGGTCCTGCTTTCGCGCAGCATTTGAGTGACCTTGATTAGTCGTGTTAGGGTGATGAGGAAGATACTTGGTTGATTCGGATAATGACGTTAAGCGTCCACATGTAGGACCTATGATATATCATTGTGGATCGAATAACACCGTTGCGACTGTTTATTGAGCGTGCTTAGAGCAAGTCCCATCTTGATCTCACGTGTGCCTTGGTCTTGTGACTTGGTTTGCGTAATAATAATAATCCTGAATCCTGCTACTGCTAAAATTGAGAGAGGTTCTCCTCTGTCACAGCAGTAGTATGGTACATGAGAGTGAAGTTAAAAGTACATGACCGACGTCTAACAGACGCCTAGCCCTATCCACCACCCTCAGCACTGATAGATAGATTATATAATTTCCGACATGGACGCGAGCATGCGTGCGCCTCGCATCGCTTTGGAGTGCGTTGATTTGTGCATATCCTCGTCTATGTTTCGCATTTGTTGTTATTTTTCGTTTTTATTTCCCCGCACTGCACGCAAGTCAAGCGCGACGCTTCGCCAAATGTTCAATGAACGCAGCTAAATTGAGCGAGCTACTTAATTTAATAGGAGTACGAAACTATGAAATCCACACAAAAAGCGTCCTTAAGTACAAATAGAGAGCGTGCCATTGCC
>WTXG01000197.1:0-68757 GCA_022496185.1 Multifurca ochricompacta | reverse complement strand
CAAAGTTATACTCAAAACTCGAAACAACTACAGTTAGAGTTAAATAACGTCTTCTATATGCCTGGTAGTGAAAGAATACTATCACAAGCTGCATCACAGACAAAGGCGGCTCAGTGGAATTTTCTCCATCTGAGGTCAAAATAAAGTACATAATGCAATTATAGGCAGAAGGTGTCAAGGCTATGGGACTCTATTGGGTCTTTGGGAAAACCATGCAGAATCTAAATACTGCTTCCCACAAATCTGCATCAAGTAGCCTTGATACCTGGCATTTGCGCATGGGTCATATGTCAAAAGAGGCCCTCAAAAGACATGCTCCTAAGGCTGTAAAAGGCCTTAGTATAGATAATAGCCAAGTGGAAGACAAGCCGTGTTATGGCTGTGAAATGGGAAAATCACACCGTCTTCCATTCCCTCCCTCTCAAAAGAGAGCTTCAGCACCCTTGGAAGTCATTCATAGTGACCTAGTTGGTCCTTTGCAATGTACTTCAATTCAAGGGAACCTATACTTCGCCACTTTCATAGACGACTTTAGCAGAACTGCTTTAGTTGTTGCTATGAAAGCTAAAAGTGAATTTACATTGGTCTTCAGTAATATTAAGGCATTCCTAGAAAATAAAACAGACAGGAAAATAAAGACCTTACATACAGACCGAGGTGGCGAATTTGTCAATAGGGAGCTAAAGTCAATACTTGAGAAGGCTGGCATAGAGCATAAATTGACAATGCCATATTCCCCGCAACAGAACGGAAGGGCTGAAAGGTTCAATAGAACCATCATGGAAAAGGCCACCAGTATGCTGCATCATGCTGGTCTTTCCCTTGGCTTCTGGGAATGTGCAGTGCGAACAGCCTGTCACATATACAATAGAACGCCTATCCGTTCTAATAAGTGGAGGACACCGCTTGAACTTCTGGATGGGGACATTCCAGATGTTTCTTACTTTAAAATATTTGGCTGCTTAGCCTACTACACTGTCCCAGAGGACAAAAGACATAAACTGGATCACAAAGCCAGGGAGACAGTCTTTGTCGGGTATGCACCCCACTCTAAAGGATATCTCCTTTGGGACATGCATACTCGATCCTTCGTATTGTCAAGAGATGTGACATTTGATGAAGGGTCCTTCCCATCCAACCTTGCCAAGGACAGCAAGGGAAAACAAAAGGAAAAAGTTACGCCTTTTGTACTAGAAGTTGAGAGGCCTGTCCAGCCTCAACCAGCAATAGCCACAGTTCCTCAGGCTCCTGAAGACAAGGACGCCGAGGTTGAGGAACAGGAGGTAGTGGAACCTCCTCAAGTGAATCCAGAGCCTACCACACCCGATAATGAGCTTGACACACATGATCAGACTATCTATCAGACGCCTCCATCCCAAATCATGGAACCATCAGAACTCCCGAAAGAACCTGTGCCAAAAGACAGTCTAAGAAAAAGGCTATTGGCAGACTTCCCCAACCAGTATTTACTAGGGAAAGTCCACACTCTCAGCAACGTGACCAGGCTGTGCAGGAAGATTTAGATCTTGATACTGCCCGTCCTAAACGTTCACGCCGCATGAATCCTCATTTTATAATGAGGATAATGCAGAGTTCGTGCAAGGTTCAACCAGACTTGGGCACATGGAGTTGCTATATGCCGCAGGTGTCTCTTACAGAGACCCCCTGACTTTTCAGGAGGCAATGCAGTCTGACAATGCCAGTGAATGGCTTGAGGCATGTAAATATGAAATTGATGCCCTAGATAAACTAGATGTATGGTGCCTTGAAGATCTTCCAAAAGGAAGAAAGGCTGTCAAGTCAAAATGGGTTTTTAAGCTGAAACCAGATGGACAGTTTGTGCTAGGCTGTGGCAAAAGGCTTCACCCAAATAGAAGGGGTGGACTTCGACGAAACATTCTCACCAGTCGCCAGATTTGAATCACTTAGATTATTACTAGCGCTAGCTACGCTAGAGGATTGGGAAATCCACCAAATGGATGTCAAATCGGCATTCCTACATGGCGATCTGGACAAAGAGATTTATATGGAGCAACCTGTTGGTTTCGTCGTTGCTGGTCAAGAGTCCAAAGTTTGTAGGCTACAAAAAGCATTATATGGCCTCAAACAAGCCTCCCGAGCATGGAATCTACAATTCCATGCAGTTCTTCATGAGCTGGGCTTCACTTGGACGTACTCTGATGCAGGAGTATATGTGTTTCATCAAAAGGTGGAGGGTGATTCACTGTATGTCATTCTCTATGTAGATGACATTACTATACTTGGATCTTCAAATGATAGAATAACATGGCTGAAGTCATCTCTATCTAGTCGATATGAGATGACTGACTTGGGAGAAATCCAGTCATACCTTGGAGTTAACATCACCAGGGATCGTCCTAATAAGACGCTGGAAATTGATCAAGCAGCCTATGTTTTATCTATTATTGAGAAGTTTGGGATGAGGGATTCCAACCGAGTATATACTCCACTTCCCTCTGGCGCTGATGTTCATCTGGTCAAGTTTGATGGCCAGGCATCTACTTCTGAGATAAAGAAGTACCAACAGTTGATGGGATCTCTGCTATGGGTGCAGATTGGAAGCAGACCCAACATCAGTTTTGCTGTAGCGCGCCTTAGTCAATATGCTTCCAACCCCTCTCAAGATCACATGCGACTTGCAAAATATGTCTTAAAATATCTTAATAGTACAAAAGACTGCAAGTTGCGATATTCTGGAGGGAATGGTGAGAGCGGCCTTCATGGCTTTGCAGATTCCTCATGGGGAGATCAAGAGGACTGCCGCTCTACCTCAGGCTATGTGTTTTTCTTGGCAAATGGTGCCATTTCATGGTGTTCCAGAAAACAGAAAACAGTAGCACAGTCCACCACTGAAGCCGAGTATATGAGCCTCTCCGAGGCTGCAAATCAGGCAGTGTGGTATAGGACTTTTATGGAGGAATTAGGGTATGAGGTATCCTCCCCTATACTACTCCATTGTGACAATAAGGGTGCTGTGGATTTAGCATTAAACCCTGTCACAGGAAGGCGGTCAAAGCATATACCTATCAAGTACCATGCCATTAGGGGGTACATTGAATCGCACATAATTGAACTAGTGCGAACCCCCACAGGTGAGATGCTGGCAGATGGCTTCACTAAGTCTCTACCAAGAGCATCATTTGAAACCATGGTAAATGGACTTGGACTTATGCTGGAATAAGAAGAGCTGGAATCTGGAGACTTGGAATACCAGTTTCACTTTCCCACCATGCCATATGAGCACATTCTCGACCTCGAGAGTGACGCAAGAGGTGTGTAGACTTGCATAAGCGAATCTACAACTCGTATGCAAAACTCACAACCCACACTTGAGAGTTAGAGAAGTTGGATCTCTGGCTGGCGATATGCTCATTTAATTGTGATGGCAGTGTGCTCATCCAACTCATTTTCCATCCATGACCAGATGCCTTCAGCATGGAGGGATGTTGAACACAGGAGATGTTCGGTGATGCTTCAGGCATCAGGTGATTAGATTAGCTACTTTGTAGATTAGATTAGATACCGGAGTTTCGGACTATTTACATTATCATTATTACTTTCTTTCTCACATTCCGCAGTAGCTGACTGATACACCATGTAACATGTGATTCCTGTAGTGGCCAATGGCCTTTCTCCCTCTGTTTGTTATTTGGACCTTGTCCGGCACTTGTGGACTTATTCCCAGTGCACAGACCATCCCTTGGAAATGTATATAAGGGTGTCTGTTTTGTCTCTTACACTTCAGAGTTTCTTCTACCTCTGAAGTGTAAGTCATCCTCTCTACTATCATCACTACCTTAAGACTAACTCTGTATATAGAACTTGTCTTTGTCTAGGTGTGTAGTATAGTGTAATAGAGTTTCTTCTACCTCTGAAGTAACTTGTCTTTGTCTAGCCTAACTCGCTAACCACCTACAGTCAGTATGCTGCGCACATGCCTGTTTCACACTGCTTGGTCAATTTCCAGTGTCTTGTTAGGACAATCCCTGGTGATATTAACTCCAAGGTATGACTGGATTTCTCCCAAGTCAGTCATCTCATATTGGCTAGATAGAGACAACTTCAGCCATGTTATCTTATCATTGGAAGATCCAAGTATAGTTATGTCATCTACATAGAGAATGACATAAAGTGAATCATCCCCCTCCTTATGATGAAACACATATACTCCTGCATCAGAGTATGTCCAAGTAAAGCCCAGTTCATTAAGAACTGCATGGAATTGAAGATTCCATGCTCAGGAAGCTTGTTTGAGGCCATATAATGCTTTTTGTAGCCTACAAACTTTGGACTCTTGACCAGCAATGACAAAACCTACTGGTTGCTCCATATATATCTCCTCATCCAGATCACCATGCAGGAATGCTGATTTGACATCCATCTGGTGGATTTCCCAATCCTCTAGCATAGCTAGCACTAGTAATAATCTAAGTGATTCAAATCTGGTGACTGGGGAGAACATTTCATCAAAGTCCACCCCTTCTATTTGGGTGAAACCTTTTGCCACAAGCCTAGCATGAAACCATCCATCTGGTTTCAGCTTAAAGACCCATTTTGATTTTACCACCTTCCTTCCTTCTGGAAGATCCTCAAGGTGCCACACATTAAGTTTATCTAAGGCATCAATTTCATACTTGCATGCCTCAAGCCATTCACTGGCATTGTCAGACTGCATTGCCTCCTGAAAGGTCAGGGGATCTCTATAAGAGACTCCTGCAGCATTTAGCAACTCCATATGTCCAAGTCTGGAAGAACCTTGCACAAACTCTGCATTATCCTCATTATAAAATTGAGGATTCATATGACATGAATGTTTGGGACGGGCAGTATCAAGATCTAAATCTTCCTGCACAGCCCTGTCATGTCATTCAGAGCATGGACTTTCCCTAGTAAATACTGGTTGGGGAAGTTTGCCAACAATCTTCTTCAACTGTCTTTTGGCACAAGTTCTCTGGGGGAGTTCAGATGGTTCAATGATTTGGGATGGAGGTGTCTGATAGATAGTGACTTCATGTGTATCAACTTCATTTTCAGGTGTGGTAGGCTCAGGATTTATTTGAGGAGGTTCCACTCCCTCCTGTTCCTCAACCTTGGCATCCTTGTCTTCAGGAGCCTGAGGAACTGTGGCTATTGCTGGTTGAGGCTGGACTGGCCTCTCAACTTCTAATACAAAAGGTGTAACCTTTTCCTTTTGTTTTCCCTTGCTGTCCTTGGCAAGGTTGGATGGGAAGGATCCTTCATTGAATGTCACATCTAGTGAATAGCAGGGGTAACCCCTGGGTATCTTCATTGGTACCTGTACCTGTACCTGTACCCATTGCTACAGGTACGGGTAACCCGCGGGTTACCCACAGGTCACCTGTGGGTCACCTGCAGGTTACCTGTGTAAACGCATGCAAGTTTTTTGCTTGCATCACACATTTTGGATAACCGGCCCAGGCCATCCCAGTCAAGGAGATACACAACGCATTCATTTGTGGCTACTCAGGATCCTTCAAAGATTCCTGTTTTATATTCATAAGATTAAGATAATTCATTATTCTATTGTTGTTTTATTATTCTGGTTTCAATTTTATACAAGCACAACTAAAATCCACCCCAATATACAAAGATGATTAGATAGATGTTATAGAACATTGATGAAAAGCCTGTCAGATAACCGCATAGAATGCAAAAATAATTGACAAATGCATAGTGATTGGCAGGGGTAACCCCTGGATATTTGTTTTGATACCCAGGTTACCCATAAAATGAAACACGTGCAAGTTCTTTACTTGCATTGCGCATTTCAGACACCTGGCCCAGTCCATCCTGGTCAAGGAGATACACACTTGGATACAATGTGTTCATTTGTGGCTACTCAGGATCTCTCAATAATTGCTGATTTATGTTCAGAAGATTAAGTTTATTCTTTATTTACATTATTATTTTATTTCATTTTGTGGAACAGGCATGGTGCAGGCTTGTACTTTAGATGTACTATATCAGCTACTAGATTAAATGAATGCGTTATCTCGTTATCTCATTTAATGATGTAATTTGATCATATGTCAGATCTTAGATGTATATTCTATGTATCTAATTAATTTGTGAACGCATTTTTGTTGTGTTATCTATGTGTGATCACAATCTTGTCGGACCAATGGAAATCAAAGCCATGATTGTTAAGTCAACCTTCCTTAATAGGAAGGAGATCAGACCAATATGCTGGTCCATGCAATGCAATGTAGTCGCTGCTCTATGCAGCCTGTAGATACACACAGGCCTTGTTTCAGTAAAATAAATTGATAATTAGATTATAGAATAGTCTAAAGTAGTCTAGAGTGTATTTTAGATAGTGCCAGACTGGCAGAATTGATCATGCATTAATAAAACAGTTGCATCATGATTTTCAAGAGAGTGGATCACTGATAACACTTTTATTTTACATCGCACTGTTGATCTGCTTTGATATTTCATAGGATAACACTAGAATATATTTACAGAAACCCTGTAGCATACATCAAATTTAATCTTGTCATTTGTTTGCTACAGATGTATTTTATCATTACATTTCTGCTGATCTTGTCAATGACTGATGACCACTTATACCCGCCAAACCTGCTGTGCGGGTACAGGTTTCTGGCAGGTTGGGAGTTGTATACCCATACCTGTACCCATCAAAACCCGCAGCGCTTACCCACGTGGGTATGAAAACCCTTGCTGATCCCTAGTCACATCTCTAGACAATACAAAGGATTGAGTATGCATATCCCATAAAAGATACCCTTTAGAGTGGGGTGCATACCCAACAAAGACTGTTTCTCTGGCTTTCTGATCCAGTTTACATCTTTTATCCTCTGGGACAGTATAATAGGCTAAGCAGCCAAATGTTTTGAAATAGGAGACATCTGGAATGTCCCCATCCAGAAGCTCAAGTGGTGTCCTCCACTTATTAGAACAGATGGGTGTTCTATTGTATATGTGACAGGCTGTTCACACTGCACATTCCCAGAAACCAAGGGAAAGACCAGCATGATGCAGCATGCTAGTGGCCTTTTCCATAATGGTTCTGTTGAACCTTTCAGCCCTTCCATTTTGTTGTGGAGAATATGGCATTGTCAATTTATGCTCTATGCCAGCCTTCTCAAGTAAGGACTTCAGCTCCCTATTTACAAATTTGCCACCTCAGTCTGTATGTAAGGTCTTTATTTTCTTGTCTGTTTTGTTTTCCAAGAATGCCTTAATATTACTGAATACCAATGTAAAATCACTTTTTGCTTTCATAGCAACAACTAAAGCAGTCCTGCTAAAGTTGTCTATGAAAGTGGTGAAGTATAGGTTCCCTTGAATTGAGGTACATTGTAGAGGACCAACTAGGTCACTATGAATGACCTCCAGAGGTGCTGAAGCTCTTTTTTGAGAGGGAGGGAATGGAAGACAGTGTGATTTTCCCATTTCACAGCCATAACACGGCTTGTCTTCCACTTGGCTATTATCTATACTAAGGCCTTTTACAGCCTTAGGAGCATGTCTTTGAGGGCCTCTTTTGACATATGACCCATACACAAATGCCAGGTATCTAGGCTACTTGATGCAGATTTGTGGGAAGCAGTATTTAAATTCTGCATAGTTTTCCCTAGGACCCAATATAGTCCCATAGCCTTGACACCTTCCGCTATTACTGCATTTCCATACTTTATTCTGACCTCAGATGGAGTGAACTCCACTGAACTGCCTTTGTCTGTGATGCAGCTTGTTGACAGTATTCTTTCACTGCTGGGCATATAGTATACATTATTTAACTCCAATTCATAATTATTGCAAGTTTTTAATATGACTTTGCCTGTTCCTTCGACTTGGACTATAGAGCCATCACCAATTGTCACCTGATGTCCCATATGTGGGAGATATTCAGAGAAGTCCTCTAAATATGGTGTAAAGTGAGTGGTGGCTCTGCTATCCATCATCCAAGGGTTGCTGCCATCATTGACTTCTTGCATATGTTTGGTCAAGGTAAAAAGTGAAATGCAAGGTGTCTCATGCACCTCCTGTATTCTGCCACTACCATTAACTATAGTAGCTACTTGTGTGGAGTTTGTTTGTACACTGGGGCCTTGCCCCTTCCTCTTGTTGCCCTTTTTGCCTGCATCAGCATTGGCTCTGTCCTGTTTCCTTTGCCGACATTCATTAGCCTTGTGGCCTGGCTTCTGGCAATAGAAGCAGGTGACATCATTGGATGATGATGCACCTGCAGGACATGGTGTGAAATTTGGTTGTTTTTGTTTTTGTTGACATGGGCTGCCTTGTTAAGGGCAGCCCCAACACCACTTCTGCAGGGCTGGCTAGTCAGCTTTCCTCATTTAGGAACCTTTGAACAAGGTCCTGAGGGGAAATGTTACAACCTCTGCTGAGTAACCCCGTTTTCTTTACCCTTCCCAATGAGGACCCCTCTTTACCACCCACTTTGCACTTCCTGATTATGTCTCCATCCTGGGACCCATCATGTGCCCTACTCCCATCCCCATGACCTACTTTGTACTTGTTGACTCAGCATTTACCTATGTTTACTCCCTTATCTTCTTATCTCCTCATCTTTACAACTGGACACTTACTTAATCCCCTATCAGAAGCTAGGCTTTATGCTGTCTGCTTTCATATATTTGGGCCCACTTGACTCTGTTATCCTTATCTCATAGACACCCACTAGATTACATATATAAGTCCACTGTAGCTACATTGTAGACCTCAGACTTGACTTATTGAATACATCAGTGCTTGTCTTCTGGACATCCCCTTGAATCTATGACTCATTTGTCTCAGTGCTTCTGGCACTCTTCCGCTCAACATCATCTTAGGGAACAGCCCCTTCAACTTTGACTCGCCCCATTTTAACTCCAAGGAGCCCTATTGGTTTCTTACCCAAATATATGTACAATGCTGTCACACAAGTTGTGTGGAACATCCCACACCAGACGTAACAGGAAAGGCAATCAGGAGAACCTGATGCCAGGATAGAGCCAGCAATGGCATTGTAGGATGGAGGTAGGGATTGGAGCAAAATAAAGCTCATCTGGAGATCAGAGATCTCCATCCCATTTTCCTTCAAGGTACTCCTTGCATCCAACACACACTGCAACTGGGGCCTGAATTGTTTTCCTTCCTCCAGATGGAAGGATGAAACAGAGCACCACAAGTTGTAGGTGGCCATGCTACCTACTGAGCCATAGAGCAATTCTAATCGCTTATACTTGGCATTAATGGATGGATATATCCTGTCCGAGGCAATCTGGGAGTATGTTTCTGGTGATGTGACCATCACTAGAACTCCCATGAGGACTTCCTCCACCCTGTTCCACTCCTGGTACAGGGCTCTGACCAAATGGCAAAGCGTTTGGCATACTCATCATCCTTTTCTCCATCCTCCATCTTTGGCACATTGACAAATTTGGGCCCATCATTTGTGATGTGCCTTTTCATGCCATTGATGCAAAGCAGGGCAGTGAAAGACACCAACCACTGCTGCCAATTGGAGCCATCAAGTTTGTTGAACTTGAAAGTGGGGGGAAGACAATGGAAGACATTTGAGATGTTAATAAAAGTTTTGATCCTGGTTCCAAGGAGCAGTTAGAACCAGTTGTCCAGGTCTCATTTAAGAGGGCCCATCCTTTCTGTGGCACTATGCTTCAGAACTTAAAAAAGTCCTGCCTCTGATGTGCAACTTCTAAGTAGAATAGTAGCCTGTCTAACGCCATCTACAACAAGTCCTAAGCCCACATCAGGGGACTTTGTGTAAATAGATGGGGAGTCATGTCATGGAGGAGCCAACTGCAAGTTCCACTAGAGACAAAGGGTATAGAGCCCTTCCTCTAGTGCTGGTGGTGGAGTCCATGATTAAGCCCTAGATGATTGGGGCCATGACTATAGTAGACTATCAGGTTTCCTCTGGTTGGGGCATACCCCAACAATGGCAGCAGGTATTTCTGCCCAGAGACAAAACCCTCTAGCTACTGTGTAAATACTATAGTAGTTCAAGCCTACTTGTATTGAGCCCAAGTGTCATGGGAGTGACTACCCATGCCTTGTTCTAGACCCTAAACTCTACCAGTGGGTCGCTAAACCTGGCTTATGGATCAAGCCAAGCATTGACTGAACCTATAGCCCAAGCCTTTTGGGCAAGTGGCCTACTAAGACTATCTATGGGATGAAGACCCAGCTACAACTATGAATACTATTTACTTAAAGCACATATGAGGAGCTCAAGGTGTTTCACCTGCTTAGGGTCCCTCATCACCTCTTGCAAGAATCCCCTGAGGGACTAGCCAGACAGATCAAGGTGGGCACATAAAGTGCACCACCTTGTGGACAGTTAAGGGCAAGAAGAAGTAATTGAAGCTCACAAAGAAGACTGATTGGGAAGACAAAGTCTTGAAGCTTGGTGAGCTTGTAAGAAGGTTGGACTGATCAAAGAAGGTAACACATCAGCTAAGCATGCCCAGGGCCCATAACCTGTTGAACAGGCATGAGGCACAGCATACTGACTGTAAAGTTTAGCAGGTTAGGCTAGACAAAGAAAGTTACTTCAGATGTTAGAAGAACTCTATTAACTATGCTACTGACCTAGACAAAGAAAGTTCTATGTAGAGAATGTTAGTCTAATAGTAAAGTAGATAGTATGAAAGGAACTTACACTTCAGATGTTAGAAGAACTCTGAAGTGTAGAAGACAAAACAGACACCCTTATATACCCCAAGGGATGGTCTGTGCGCACTGGGAATAAGTCCACAAGTGCCAGACAATAATGTAGAGGGATAAAGGCCATTGGCCAATAGGGAATCACATGCTTGTACATCATTACTAAGGTACATCAGTCAGCTACTGTGTGTGAAACAGGCATGAGGTGCAGCATACTGACTGTGAAGGTTAGCGGGTTAAGCTAGAAACAAGTTATACTTCAGAGGTGAAGAAAACTCTTTGATTACTATACTACACACCTAGAAACAAGTTATCTACAGGAGACAGTTAGTCAGAGGTAAGGTAGTAAGTAGGAAGGAACTCACACTTCAGAGGTGAAGAAAACTCTGAAGTGTAAGAGATGAAACAGACACCCTTATATACTCTTCAAGGGTGGTCTGTGCACTTGGAATAGATCCACAAGTGCCAGACAAAGTCCAAATAATAAACAAAAGGGAATAAGGCCATTGGCTAGTAAGGAATCACATGCTTGTACATCATTACTAAGGTACATCAGTCAGCTACTGTGGAATGTGAGAAAGAAAGTTGTTGAACACAGAAGATGTTCGGTGATGCTTCAGGCATCAGGTGATTAGATTAGCTACTTGTAGATTAGATTAGATACCGGAGTTTCAGACTTTTTACATTATCATTATTACTTTCTTTCTCACATTCCGCAGTAGCTGACTGATGCACCATGTAACATGTGATTTCTGTAATGGCCAATGGCCTTTCTCCCTCATGTTTATTGTTTGGACTTTGTCCGGCACTTGTGGACTTATTCCCAGTGCACAGACCATCCCTTGAATTGTATATAAGGGTGTCTGCTTCGTCTCTTACACTTCAGAGTTTCTTCTACCTCTGAAGTGTAAGTCCCCTCTCCTACTTACTACCATACCTTGAGACTAACGCACTAGTATAGGAACTTGTCTTTATCTAGGTCAGTAGTATAGTATAATAGAGTTTCTTCTACCTCTGAAGTGAACTTGTCTTTATCTAGCCTAAACCGCTAACCTCACAGTCAGTATGCTGCGCCTCATGCCTGTTCTACAAAAGTAATAATGATATTGTAAATAGTCTGAAACTCCGATATCTAATCTAGTCCACAAAGTAGCTAATCTAATCTCCTGATGCCTGAAGCATCACTGAACACATCCTGTGTTCAACACTGCAGAATGTGAGAAAGAAAGTAATAATGATATGGTAAAAAGTCCAAAACTCCGATATCTAATCTAGTCCACAAAGTAGCTAATCTAATCTCCTGATGCCTGTGTAGAACAGGCATGTGCGCAGCATACTGACTGTAAGTGTTAGCGGGTAAGGCTAAAGAGACAAGTTACTTCAGAGGTTAGAAGAACTCTGTTACACTATACTACACACCTAAAGAGACAAGTTCTATATACAGAGTTAGTCTAAGGTAGTGATGATAGTAGAGAGGACTACTTACACTTCATGTCATGAACTGACACCCTAGAAAACCTCCTGACCCCCAGAAATCCCCAGACACTCCCAGAGACCTTGTAGAACCCTCAGAGACGAAGATAACCCTAGATTAAGACCAGAGAAGGGCCGGTCCGGACCAGGGCCGGACTCCTGCCAAATTGGAGACCTGTGGGAAGAGTACTAACAGAACCCCACAATGCCTAAACAGCAGTCCACAAACTGCAGACTGCGGACTGCAGACTGCAGATTTCTAAGCCCAAAAGTGGGGCTATTCTCATTGGTGGATCAGTAGGAGTTAAAGCGAAGTTAACCTCCCCTAAAGTGGTGCACAGACCAAAGTCCCAGTTGTAATTACGTATATAAACCCTTTAGGAATAGAATGGACAGCTCCAGACTGTCCACTTGTGATCTGGTTCCTGATTACCTAGGAGATTAGCCCCACCTTGTGGAAGGCTTCTCATCCCTTGCCCTTGAGCTGTTCGCTTTGTCTCTCTTGCACTTTCACCCTCACTCTCACCTTTTGCCCACTTCCAAATCCCTTCCCCTCGCATACAACCCACTGTCCAGGCAGTCGACAGTGAGTTGTAACATTTGGACAGTCTCTTTCACAGCAGACAGTGACTGACAAGTGCCCTAGTGTCCCAGAACAGCTCCCCTTTGACCAACTCTTCGGATCAAGCAGCCTCCCCCCCCTACGAGCTTACCCCCCCCCACGAGATCCTCAACTTCGCTGCCTTAGTAGAGGCAGCTGCCACAGCATCCCCTGCCCCTCCTTCATCGGTCTTGCCTCCTCTGGAACTCCCAGAACTTCATCCTTTCCCTGTGCCCTCCCCCACCCTCCAATTGCCCCCTCTTGTTCCTCCAGGCCTCTTAAACGCGTCCAATACCTTTGGCACCCCCCCCCCTCGTTATATTCGTCTTCCAAACCCTGCTCCACCCCCTCCCACTGCAGCAAACGCCCTCTCTCCCCACCACCCTGGCCTTGTCCATCGGACACCTCCTCCTTCTCTCGTCAATCGCCCCCTTTGCACTGACCATCCAACCAATCCTCACCAGTATCTTATATACTACTCGCTTGACGGTCATCAAGAGTCTTGGGTGCCCGCTCAGTTCTCCAGAGAACCTAGCTTCTTTGACCAATTCCCCTGCTTTGTGGATGTGCTCGCTGATCTCCCCCATTATCTCCCTGGTGTGGTCGTTCCTCTCCGCTTTCCTCACTTTCACAACGTTCCTATTTGTCCTCGCCTTGATCGATTTCTTCATTCCCCTCATTACCCCCCCTCCCACTTTGTAAACCTCAATCTTTGTGCCAAAGTAGGTTATTTGGCCCCCAACCCTTGCACTTTCCAAAGGGGCCTGCTGGTCTATTCCTGGAACACTTCCCTTGCCCACTTGAATTGCACCCTCTCCCCAGAACTGCAAGACGTCTTTAGTGGGGCAAGAACATTACTCCAAGGCTTTGATCTCCTGGATGGACGATTTATCAGCCTCTTCGGCACCCTAAATTTTACTGATCTAGGTGTTACAATAGAAGACAGATATTTTACTGTTCGAGACGCACTTAGAACCCACCCAGAACTCATCCCCCTCACCCAAGCAGTACGATTACCTACCAACCCTGTCCCCCTACTCTCCCATCCATATCCCTTGCCTCCACAACTACCGCTATTGCTTCACACCCTCCAAAGACACCAACACCTCTGAACATCATGAGTACTACTGCTGCCTCCAATGGAAAGATCCTAGGATCACCCCAGAATCTTTTGATGGTCAAGCCTCTAAAGCAGAACGTTTCTGGTCCCAGCTAGCCAACTACTACTACCTGAATGAAGGTGCCTTCACTGATGAGAGTCGACGAGTCTCTGCAGCCCTCACCCACTTTAAACTTGATACACCAGCAGGCGAATGGGCCAGAGACCACACCAACACTGCACTCCAAGCCAACCCCCCTTCCTTCGGGACCTGGGACTGCTTCAGAATTGACTTTGAAAAACAGTTCATTCCAGTAGAGAGTCGCCTCCTGTCCACCAAGGCCATGTATGAAATTCGCCAAGGCACTCGCCCCTTCAATGACTGGTACCAAGAATGGTCCACCCATGCTACTCATGCCACAGTGGACGAAAACACCAAGATCTATGCCTTCCGAAGCATGATCAACCAAGGTCTAGGACAGAAGCTCCTTGGACTATCCCCCCAGCCCACCACACTCTGTGATCTTGTCACTAAGGCCAGAGAATTTGATGCAGCATGGCAGCTTTATGGCAGGACCACCAAGCCTCGACCTCTCCATCTGCGTGTTGGAGAAGCTACCACTGACAACCCAGAAGCCCAAGTCAACTTTGTTGCCTCTCCCCAGCCCAGAAACCCTAACACCCCTCCACACACTACCAAGTTAACCCCAGAAGAAAAGAAGTATCGACGAGAAAATAAGCTTTGCTTCTATTGTGGGAAGCCTAATCACATCGCCAATCAATGCTGCAGCAAGACCAGGGCCATCCAAGGTCAAGGACCTCCTCGCCCTACCCCAGTAAGAGCCCTGGCATCAGAAGAAGCACCCCCCAAGCACCACGACCTCCCCCTGACTACCTCTCGGTATCCGCCACCAAGAGCTATGAAGATCCAGTACCATACATGATGGACGAAGACGGGCCTTCGGATTTTTAACACATCCTACAGCTGCACTGTCTGTGAGGACTTCTTGTAACCCCAGTGTTCCTTGTACGAGCTGCTCTGCGGTCCTAGATAACCTTGGTTTTGAGCATGTATCCTTGTTAGTGACTAGAAATACTAGATCACCTTCTATTGTGCTCAAAGCAGAACTCATTGGACGAAACACTAGGAAGAAAATCAGTGCGCGTGCCCTAATAGATAGTGGGGCAGAAGGATTAATAATCCATCAAGACTATGCCAAAGCACATCACCTAACCTTGAGCACCCTTGCCAAGCCTCTCCGAGTCAAAAATGTGGATGGAACTAGTAACACTAATGGAGCCATTTACTACACCACAACCCAAATCCTACGACTACCCCTCCAAGACCAATACCATGAAGAACTTGCAGAGTTCTATGTTACTAATATAGGGGACCATGACATTATCCTAGGAACTGACTGGCTACGTTGCCACAACCCAGAAGTAAACTGGAAAGATGACACCCTGACCTTAAAGCATTGCCCTACATCCTGCACCCTTACCATGACCCCTCTGACCTTTACTTCGACACACCCCTCTTGCACTGCTCTGTCTACAATCACAGTACAACCCCTGATGGACCAGACACTCATAGCAGCAGCAGAAATCTTTGCAGCCCTAATCACAGATCACCCCATGATTACCCCAGAAGAAGTGCCTCCCAAATTCATTGTCCATATCCGTGCCAAGACCACCATGTCCACTCAGATTGCTGCAGATCAAGTAAAGACCCCTACATCCTTAGAAGACCAACTCCCTCCTGAATACCTCGCATACTGATCTGTCTTTGAAGAGAAAGCCTCTCAACGTTTGCCACAACACCAACCATGGGACCATGCCATAGAACTCAAACCAGATGCCAAAGTGTGTGACTGCGGCATCTACAAGCTCACCCCTGAAGAACAGAAAGCCCTGGACATTTTCCTAAATGACCACCTTGCCAAGGGATATATCAGAGAATCTAAGTCCCCCATTGCTAGCCCCTTCTTCTTTGTAAAAAAGAAGGATGGAAAACTACGTCCTGTCCAAGATTATCGAGCCTTGAATGAAATCACAGTAAAGAATGCTTACCCCCTACCCTGATCCCAGAACTCATTGACAAACTTCACCATGCTCCTACTTTACCAAGTTTGATATCCCTGGGGATATAACAATATCCATATCAAAGAAGGAGATGAATGGAAAGCCGCCTTTAAGACCAACCGAGGTCTCTTTGAACCCCTTGTCATGTTCTTTGGACTCTGTAACTCCCCTGCCACATTCCAAGCCTTCATGAATAGAGCCTTTGAAGATCTCCTTGCCACCACCATGTTGTCATCTATATGGACGACATCTTAATATTTACAGACTCCATGGAACACCACAGAACACTCACTCACCGGTCCTCCAGCGTCTCCAACAGTTTGACTTATATCTAAAGCCTGAGAAGTGTACCTTTGCTCAGACAACCATTGACTATCTTGGCCTAGTCATCACAGCTGGCCGTGTCCAGATGGACCCTGCTAAATTAGAAGGTATTACAAAATGGCCTCCCCCACACACCCTAAAACAACTCCAAGCCTTCCTGGATTCTGCAACTTCTACCGACGTTTTATCAAAGATTCTCCCTTATTGCCCGCCCCCTCCATGATCTCACCAAGAAAGATACCCCTTTCCTCTGGACTTCTGACCATGACCTTGCCTTTTCCACCCTAAAGGATGCCTTCACCACTGCCCCTGTCCTCGCCCTCCCTGACCATACTAAAGCTTTCCGTGTCATCACTGATGCCAGTGACTTTGCTATTGGTGCATCCTTGAACAACCTGATGAACTCAATCGCTACCATCCCCTTGCCTTCCTATCCAAGTCCATGCTGGATGCTGAACGCAACTATGACATCCATGACAAAGAACTTCTTGCCATTGTTCGTGCTCTGGACACCTGGAGACACTACCTTGAGGGTGCAGCCCTTCCCTTTGAGGTGTGGACTGACCACAACAACCTGACTTACTTCCGCTCCAAGCAGAAGCTCTCCCGCCGCCAAGCACGGTGGGCCCTTGAACTGTCTCGATACAACTTCACCATTGTTCACAAACCTGGCTCTTTCAACAAATCTGATGCTCTGTCCCGGCGTCCAGACCATAAAGAGGGGATAGAGCATGACAATGATGAGCGCATACTCCTGGACTCTAAGTTTTTTCGATTCAGGCCATGAAAACCACAGTCACAACAACTCATGACTCCACTCTACACCACAGAATCAAAACTGCCAAGAGCATGACAATGAAGTCACCCAAGCCCTGACCACCATCTTGCACAATGGGCCACGCTCCCTGCCAAAGGACTGGAAGACTGGAACCTAGAAATGGCCTAATCCTACATAAAGGCCAAGTCTACATCCCCAAGTCCCAAGAACTACAAAGAGACATTGTAAAGTTACACCATGATTCCATTGCCACAGGACATCCAGGCAGATGGAAGACCTATGAACTAGTATCACGGAATTTTGGTGGCCAGGAATGTCCTCCTTTGTCAAAGAATATGTGGACGGATGGCCACCTGCCAAGAAACCAAATTCGACCTGACTACCCATCCCTTTGCAACCCAATCAAGTTCCAACTCGAGTATGGGGAACAATCACCATGGACTTCATCACAGATTACCCCTGTCTCAGTCATACGACTCCCTATTTGTGGTGGTGGACCGGTTCAGTAAAGCCACCATCATTGTTCCTTGCACCAAAGATATCACTGCTCCAGAAACCTCCAAACTATTCCTTGAACATGTATGGAGACGCACTGGCCTCCCAGACCAAGTCATCTCTGATCGAGGCCCCCAGTTTGCATCCAAAGTCATGAAGGAAATGTGGAGCAAGCTAGGAGTACAATCATCCTTGAGCACTGCCTATCACCCCCAGACTGATGGAGAGACTGAACGGGTCAACCAAGAACTAGAACAATACCTCCGTGTCTTTTGCAACTTCCAACAAGATGACTGGGCAGAACTGATCCCCTTTATGGAGTTCACCCACAATGCTAGAACTCACAGTGCTACTAAAAGATCTCCCTTTGAAATCTGGTATGGCTTCCAACCAGAGTTTATTCCCCCACTCCATTTTGCCACCCCTATCCTGTCAGTTGAAGAAAGACTCCGCACCCTAGAAACTATCCGTAGTGAAGTAGCTGCTGCCCTCCAGGTGGCTGCAGAACTCATGAAACAGTCAAGACCAGATGGACCCCTCCATGCTTTCAAAACAGGGAGCTGGTTTGGTTGGAAGGGACAAATATACGCACCACTCACCCCAAAGCCAAACTCAGCCCCCAACGCCATGGTCCTTTTAAAGTCATACACTCTGGCCCTGTTAACTGCAAGCTTGAACTCCCTAAGTCATGGCGCATCCACCCAGTCTTTCACAACTCTCTCCTGTCCCATTACAAAGAAACCCCAGTCCATGGACCCAACTTCACTCGACCACCACCAGAACTTGTGAATGGGAAGAAGACCATTATGAGATAGAGACCATCTTACAGTCTGCTCACACCCCTAACAGAAAGGGCATCCGTTACCTTGTCAAATGGAAGGGCTACCCTGCCTCAGAGAACTCTTGGGTCCCCTTCACTGAAATGAAGAATGCCATGACCCTGCTTCAGGACTTCCATCATCGACACCCCACCCTGCCTAGACCCCCACACCTCTGACAAACTTGCTGTGGCACAGCAAGGCCCTAAAGAGGGGATAGTGTCATGAACTGACACCCTAGAAAACCTCCTGACCCCCAGAAATCCCCAGACACTCCCAGAGACCTTGTAGAACCCTCAGAGACGAAGATAACCCTAGATTAAGACCAGAGAAGGGCTGGTCCGGACCAGGGCTGGACTCCTGCCAAATTGGAGACCTGTGGGAAGAGTACTAACAGAACCCCACAATGCCTAAACAGCAGTCCACAAACTGCGGACTGCAGATTTCTAAGCCCAAAAGTGGGGCTATTCTCATTGGTGGATCAGTAGGAGTTAAAGCGAAGTTAACCTCCCCTAAAGTGGTGCACAGACCAAAGTCCCAGTTGTAATTACGTATATAAACCCTTTAGGAATAGAATGGACAGCTCCAGACTGTCCACTTGTGATCTGGTTCCTGATTACCTAGGAGATTAGCCCCACCTTGTGGAAGGCTTCTCATCCCTTGCCCTTGAGCTGTTCGCTTGTCTCTCTTGCACTTTCACCCTCACTCTCACCTTTTGCCCACTTCCAAATCCCTTCCCCTCGCATACAACCCACTGTCCAGGCAGTCGACAGTGAGTTGTAACACTTCAGAGGTTAGAAGAACTCTGAAGTGGAAGAGACGAAACAGACACCCTTATATACTATCCAAGGATGGTCTGTGCACTGGGAATAAGTCCACAAGTGCTGGACAAAGTCCAAACAATAAACATGAGGGACAAAGGCCATTGGCCACTACAGAAATCACATGTTACATGGTGTATCAGTCAGCTACTGCGGAATGTGAGAAAGAAAGTAATAAAGATATAGTAAAAGTCCGAAACTCCGGTATCTAATCTAATCTACAAAGTAGCTAATCTAATCACCTGATGCCTGAAGCATCACCGAACATCTTCTGTGTTCAACAGCCTGAAACATCACCAAACATGTCCTGTGTTCAACATGGGAAATCCACCAGATGGATGTCAAATCAGCATTCTTACATGGTGATCTGGATGAGGAGATCTATATGGAGCAACCTGTTGGTTTCATCATTGCTGGACAAGAGTCCAAAGTTTGTAGGCTACAAAAAGCATTATATGTGTAATGCTTGGCAGGGCATTTCTGGTGCAACATGCACAGGCTCATGGGACTCGTTCAGGGCTCATGTCAAAGGGGCAGGCTTTATGCTCCCAGGGCAATGAATCCTGGGTGCAAGACAGACCCAGCACACTGCAACTGGGTCCTCTTAGCATCTAAATGGAATGGATCTGCACCATAACCAGGTGTTGAGGGAGACAGGAAGAGTCAGTCAAAGGGAGCTAATCCCCTCTGACTGTTAAGCAGGAATGGGGCTCAGCTGCAGTGCTAGAAGCATGTCAAGCAGACTAAAGCCAAAGGGAATGGAGGGGACAGGTTCAAAGGGGAAGGTGCACACCCATTGCCAGAGGCAATGGGGTCCCTTCAGGGAGATCAAAGGTGGAAAGGGGCAAAGGATGCAGTAGATTTCTGAATCAGAGATATCTAGGCTGAAGGTACAAGATGTCAAGTCTGGGGTTCTACTGACTGTCTACAGGGTCTTAAGTACTGTATCAGAGATCTGGTACTGTAGATAATCAAGTCCTTATCATCTAATAGTAGCTAAGAGGTCCAGATATAGTCCATGATAAGGACAAGCCTTATCAGAAGCATAATCATGTGGGGCAGCCCCACAGGAGTCATATCAGTGTGGGAGGATTCCTACCAGGGTCAGGGGTGAATGGGGAAATGACAGGTCCCACAGGAGTCAGATCAGTGTGGGAATACTCCCACAGGAGTCAGAGAAGAGGGTCAAGTGACTGATGGGTCAGATGATCTAAGGGGTCATGATCAAAGCTCAAGGTCACATGGTCAAAGGGGTCACATGGTCTGAGGTCATGTGGTCAAGGGTCACATGACAGGTCATGGCTTGAGTCCATGTCATGTGCCTACAGGTCATGTGGTCTGGAGGGGCAAATGCAAGCCAAAGTCATCTTGTGTGCAGAGTCAGGTTTGGCAGGGACAGTGTCAGAGATCCCATGGGTGTCAGCCACAGGGATAGGGTACAGATGCTGGCCAAGACAGAGGCCAAGCATCAGGGGAAAGGGGAATGCAGCCATCAGCACAGTAGCTGAACTATGAGTGAGTCAGGTGCAGGTATCAAGGGTAAGAGGTCCTGTGAGCATCATGTCACAGGCATCAGGGTAGGGTCCTGGGCATGCAGGCCACAGGCATCAGGCAAGGTCCCAAGGCAGCAAGCCAAGGGCATCAGGTCAAAGGTCCTAGGCACAAGGCCATAGACATCGGAGTGTAGAGTTGCAAAGCCAAGGGTCAGGAGATGGTGTAGTGCCAAGGAGAGACCAGAGAAAAGAGTGGGGTCATAACAATATGGCCTCAAACAAGCTCCCCAAGCTTGGAATCTACAATTCCATGCAGTTCTTACTGAACTGAGCTTTACTTGGATGTACTCTGATGCAGGAGTATACATGTATCATCACCAAGAGGGGGATTGTCAAACAATCATGCTGCTGGTTATACTGACTGTGGTTAGTAGCAGTTAGGCTAGAAAAGACAAGTAACTTCAGATGTTAGAAGAACTCTGTATTACTACACTACTGACCTAGAAAAGACAAGTACTATAAGAAGTGTTAGTCTAGAGGAAGTAGAGAGTAAACTAAAAGGAACTTACACTTCAGATGTTAGAAGAACTCTGAAGTGTAAGAGATGAAACAGACACCCTTATATACCCAAGGGGGCCAGGGGAAATGGTCTGTGCACACTGGGAATAAGTCCACAAGTGCCGGACAATTAACAATGAGGGATAAAGGCCATTGGCCAAAGAGATATCATGTGCTTACTGTGCATTACTAAGGACATCACTAATCAGCTGAGTAAGGTGAGAAAGAAATGTAATAAAGATATCGTAAAAAGTCTGAAACTCCGGAACCTAATCTAATCTTATCTACAGCTAAAGTGATTCCTAGATGCCTGAAGCATCTCCAGACACATCCCATGTCAACAGGGATGGCTCACTTTTCATCATTTTATATGTTGATGACATCACTATACTGGGATCTTCCAATGATAAGATTAAGTGGCTGAAGGAATCTCTATCTAACCAATATGAGATGACTGATCTGGGAGAAATTCAGAGTTATCTCGGTGTTAATATCACTAGAGATCATCCTGACAAGACACTGAAAATTGACCAGTCAGCTTACATTATCTCTATTATTGAGAAGTTTGGAATGAGGGATTCCAACCCAGTATATACTCCTCTGCCCTCTGGCATGGATGTTCACTTGGTCAAGTTTGAAGACCAGGCATCTGCTTCTGAAATCAAGAAGTATCAACAGTTAATGGGGTCTCTGCTGTGGGTGCAGATTGGAAGCAGACCCGACATTAGTTTTGCTGTTGCATGCCTTAGCCAATTCACTTCCAATCCCTCTCAGCAGCACACACAACTTGCTAAATATGTCCTAGCCTATCTAAATGCTACAAAGGACTACAAGTTGTGCTATTCTGGAGGGAAAGGTGAAGTAGGCCTTCATGGCTTTGTGGACTCCTCATGGGGAGATCAAGAGGACCACCACTCCACCTCAGGCTATGTCTTTTCCTTGCTAATGGAGCCATTAGTTGGTGTTCCAGAAAGCAGAAGACAGTAGCACAGTCCACCACAGAAGCCAAGTATATGAGCCTAGCTGAGGCTGCAAATCAGGCTGTGTGGTATAGGACATTCATGCAGGAACTGGGATATGAAGTATCTTCACCCATACAACTGCACTGTGACAATAAGGGTGCTGTAGATCTAGCATTAAACCCTGTCACAGGAAGGTGATCAAAGCACATACCAATAAAGTACCATGCCATTAGGGAGTATGTAGAATCACACCAGATTGACTTGGTGCAAACTCCCACTGGTGAGATGCTGGCAGATGGCCTCACAAAGTCTCTGCCAAGATCATCTTTTGATCTCATGGTAACTGGATTTGGACTAGTGCTGGAATGAAGAAAGCTGGGATCTGGAGACTTGAGACATTCTCACTCTCCCACCATGCAACATGAGCATAGGGATCAGCAAGGGTTTTCATACCCGCGCGGGTAAGCGCCGCGGGTTTTGATGGGTACGGGTACGGGTATACAACTCCCAACCCGCCAGAAACCCGTACCTGCACAGCAGGTTTGGCGGGTATAAGTGGTCATCAGTCATTGACAAGATCAGCAGAAATGTAATGATAAAATACATCTGTAGCAAACAAATGACAAGATTAAATTTGATGTATGCTACAGGGTTTCTGTAAATATATTCTAGTGTTATCCTATGAAATATCAAAGCAGATCAATGGTGCAATGTAAAATAAAAGTGTTATCAGTGATCCACTCTCTTGAAAATCATGATGCAACTGTTTTATTAACGCGTGATCAATTCTGCCAGTCTGGCACTATCTAAAATACACTCTAGACTACTTTAGACTATTCTATAATCTAATTATCAATTTATTTTACTGAAACAAGGCCTGCGTGTATCTACAGGCTGCATAGAGCAGCAACTACATTGCATTGCATGGACCAGCATATTGGTCTGATCTCCTTCCTATTAAGGAAGGTTGACTTAACAATCACAGCTTTGATTTTCCATTGGTCCGACAAGATTGTGATCACGCATAGATAACACAACAGAAACGCATTCACAAATTAATTAGATACATAGAATATACATCTAAGATCTGACATATGATCAAATTACATCATTAAACGAGATAACGAGATAACACATTCATTTAATCTAGTAGCTGATATAGTACATCTAAAGTACAAGCCTGTGCCATGCCTGTTCCACAAAATGAAATAAAATAATAATGTAAATAAAGAATAAACTTAATCTTCTGAACATAAATCAGCAATTATTGAGGGATCCTGAGTAGCCACAAATGAACGTGTTGTATCCAAGTGTGTATCTCCTTGACCAGGATGGACTGGGCCAGGTGTCTGAAATGCGCGATGCAAGTAAAGAACTTGCACACATTTCATTTTATGGGTAACCTGGGTATCAAAACAAATATCCAGGGGTTACCCCTGCCAATCACTATGCATTTGTCAATTATTTTTGCATTCTATGCAGTTATCTGACAGGCTTTTCATCAATGTTCTATAACATCTATCTAATCATCTTTGTATATTGGGGTGGATTTTAGTTGTGCTTGTATAAAATTGAAACCAGAATAATAAAACAACAATAGAATAATGAATTATCTTAATCTTATGAATATAAAACAGGAATCTTTGAAGGATCCTGAGTAGCCACAAATGAACGTGTTGTGTATCTCCTTGACCAGGATGGCCCGGGCCGGTTATCCGAAATGCATGATGCAAGCAAAAAACTTGCATGCGTTTACACAGGTAACCCGCAGGTGACCCGCGGGTAACCTGTGGGTTACCTGTACCTGTAGCAACGGGTACGGGTACAGGTATGGGTACAGGTACGGGTATGGGTACGGGTATGGGTATGGGTACGGGTATGGGTACCAATGAAGATACCTGGGGGTTACCCCTGCTATTCACTACATGAGCACATTCTTGACCTTGAGAGTGACACAAGAGTTGTGTTTGAGAAGTAGGCATTCAAATACATCAGGCATTCAGCCTGCATAAGTGAATCTACAACTCATATGCAAAACTCACAAACCTGTGCCTCTCATTGATTCATGCTCAACATTGTTGGCTGGTGATATGCTCATTCAATTGTGATGGCAGTGTGCTCATCCAACTCATTTCCCATCTATGATTGATGCCTTCACCATGGAGATATGTTGACACAGGATGTGTCTGGAGATGCTTCAGGCATCTAAGGTTCGCTTCAGCTGTAGATTAGATTAGATTAGATTCCGGAGTATCAGACTTTTTATGTTATCTTTATTACATTTTTGCTCACCTTACTCAGCTGATTAGTGATAGACTTAGTAATGTGCAGTATAGCATGTGATTCTCCCTTGGCCAATGGCCTTTATCCCTCTTGTTTATTGTCTGGCACTTGTGGACTTATTCCCAGTGCACACAGACTATCCCTTGGGGTATATAAGGGTGTCTGTTTCATCTCTTACACTTCAGAGTTGTCTTCTCCTCTGAAGTGTAAGTCCCTTCTACTCTACTTACTACTTTACCTTTGACTAACTGTTACGTCCGGTGTGAGACGTTCCGCACGACTTGTGCGACAGCGTTGTACGTATGTTCAGATAAGAAGTCAATAAGACCTCTTGGAGTGTTTAAGATGGATGAGTCAAAGTCAACGGGGCTGTTCCCAAGTGACAATGTTGAGCGGAAAGTGCCAAAAGCACTGAGACGGTCGAGTCAAAGGTTTCAAGGGGAAGTCCAGAAGACAAACACCGATGTATTCAATAAGTCGAGTCTGAGGTCTACAAGGTAGCTACAGTGGACTTATATACGTAATCGAATGGGCGTCTATAGATAAGATAACGGAGTCAAGTGGGCCCGAATATACGAAAGCGGAGGGCGTAAAGCCTGGCTTCTGATAGGGGATTAAGTAAGTGTCCGGTCGTAAAGATAAGGGATAAGATAAGAGTCCAAACACAGGTATAGTAACACAAACATAGACAAAGGCGGTCACGGGGAAGGGAGCAGGGCACGTGAAGGATCCCACGATGGAGACGTGATCTGATAATGTAAAGTAGGTGGCAAGGAGGGGTCGTCGTTTGGTAGGAGAAAGAAAGTCGGAAGAGACGGGGTTCGTAACACAGTTGCTGGTTGTGTCCCATTATGGTCAAAAAACTGGACCAGACCAGACCTTTAAACACTACCTAGAAAGACAAGTTATCTACAAGAGATGGTTAGTGTTACGAACCCCGTCTCTTCCGACTTTCTTTCTCCTACCAAACGACGACCCCTCCTTGCCACCTACTTTACATTATCAGATCACGTCTCCATCGTGGGATCCTTCACGTGCCCTGCTCCCTTCCCCGTGACCGCCTTTGTCTATGTTTGTGTTACTATACCTGTGTTTGGACTCTTATCTTATCCCTTATCTTTACGACCGGACACTTACTTAATCCCCTATCAGAAGCCAGGCTTTACGCCCTCCACTTTCGTATATTCGGGCCCACTTGACTCCGTTATCTTATCTATAGACGCCCATTCGATTACGTATATAAGTCCACTGTAGCTACCTTGTAGACCTCAGACTCGACTTATTGAATACATCGGTGTTTGTCTTCTGGACTTCCCCTTGAAACCTTTGACTCGACCGTCTCAGTGCTTTTGGCACTTTCCGCTCAACATTGTCACTCGGGAACAGCCCTGTTGACTTTGACTCATCCATCTTAAACACTCCAAGAGGTCTTATTGACTTCTTATCTGAACATACGTACAACGCTGTCGCACAAGTCGTGCGGAACGTCTCACACCGGACGTAACATCAAGTCGAGTCTCTCACAGTGGCTTCCAGCCACAGTCAGACCCTCTTCCGCGAAGAGCTCATCGAACGCAGAGACGAGAATAATCTTTCACAGCAAGTACTTGGCTCTGCCGCCTGGAAGGACTTTGAATCCGAGTTTGGATACTACGTCTATCACGACGGAAGATACCAACCGGTAGAATACGACGAAGAGAAAAGAGTTTGGTATTGTATCCGATACTCAGACAGTCGAAACTCTTGGGTTACAACCAGACCTGCCCCACCTGAATTTGGACTAGGCCCGTGGAGAGAAAACCCTCCGGCCATTATCACGGACTCCGAACCAGAGGAGTACGTAGAAGAACCTAGCGAAGAAGCACTGGTATTAGCGTCGTCTACAGCCCCAGTTGCACCTGAAGTTGTCACGTTCAGAGCCCCTGCTTTGACAACTCCCCAGATCTCTATACAATCCACCAACACCGCCACCCCGTTTTACCAAAACATGTCCACCATTGCCGCCCAACTTCCAGACCCCGCCCCACCAGCCCCAGTGGCGGCACCACCAAACATCCCTCCCCCGTCCGGACGATTATCAGGAGTGCTTCCCCAAACGTTCACTGGGGATTGCTCACAAAGCAAAAAATTCATGTTGGAGTTCACAACCTTTAAAAACTTCAACCATGACGTCCCACAGATTGTCAATCCATTCCAACGAGCCAATCTGTTCCTTTCCCTGATTCGGGGGGATGCGGTTGACGACTGGACCATGGAACAGCTGGAATGGCTGAATGAACAAGTCGAAAGTGGACGTCGTACCACTAGTGAAGGTCTTTGGGAGACCATCGCTGAGCGGTTCAAAGATGCCTTCACGGATGGGCAGGCCAAGCAGAAGGCAGCCCGGGAATTAAAGTCCCTTAGAATGGAGAAGGGAGAACTTGACGCATACGTCGCCAAGTTCAGAAGTCTAGCCAACAGGGCCGGCTATGACACGGATGAAGAGGCAACGCTAGACCTCTTTTCACAGGGTTTGCCCAACCCCCTGGTCAAGAATATTATTCAGTTTCATCACCCCCACGACTGGGACACATGGGTTGACGCTGCTCGGAGACAGCAACAAGACTACCTTGATTTCCAGACAAGGTTTGGGGTTGACACCAAAAAGGGAAAAACCCGAGACCAGTGGAAGGCAGCATTCGGAGTAAAGCCCACGCCACATGGCCAGAAGGATCCAAACGCTATGGATACCTCTGCAGATCGAGCCCGAGCTCGGGCAGCACTTACGGAAGACGAGCGACAGACACTAATGAAAGAAGGGCGCTGCTTCCGTTGCAGAGCATTGGGACACATGTCCCGGGATTGTCCCAAGAAGGGAGCACGAGTTGCCGTTGCCACGGTGGCACCAGAACACCCCGTCCAGAACAACCCCCCTGCTGTGGACAAGCGGTCAAAAGAAGAAAAAGCTCAGGATATATGGGCCAACATGATGAAGGAGAGTGAGGAAGTGCGCGCTATACTAGTAGAGAAGGCGTTTGCAAAGAAGGATTTTTGTTAGGCTCAAACCCATCGGCCTGGGCGCGAGCACTCCATGTTACCTCTGTGTATGCTAGTCGATTCAAATCATTGAAAATACCAGTCCATTTTGAAACTACACAGAGGACGGCCGATCGAGATATTCTAGTGGACTCCGGAGCCACAGACAATTTTATTCACCCACGACTAATCAAGACGATGGGTCTGGGACAGCTGGCACTTCCCCAGGAAAAGAACATTTGGAACATTGACGGAACGGCCAATCGCGCTGGAAAGATCACTCATTACACGGATCTAAAAGTCCAGGTTGGAGAAACCATGAAGAACATTCGTTTCCTGATTACAGACTTGGGAGACGAAGATCTCATCTTAGGATATCTGTGGCTTGCCGCGTTTGAGCCCAAGATCAACTGGGCTGACGCGACAATGGACAAAGAATCATATCCCACTATCATTACATCCATAGGCTATGACTACGCAGTCCGACATCTGACAATAAAAGCCACAAGCACAGGAGAGGAAGACCCAGGTCACTGTTATGTCACTAAAGCATCAGAGTTAGCTCAAAAGGCAATACAGGGGCAGACAGAAAAACATACCGCGACATAGTGCCGAGTGTCTACCATAGGCATTGGAAGGTGTTCTCCGAAGAAGAATCCCAGCGTTTTCCACCTTCCAGACCATGGGACCACGCCATAGACCTACTCCCCGATACACCTACAGCAATAGATTGCAAAATCTATCCGCTGTCCCAGTCTGAGCAGGTGGCACTGACAGAATTCCTTGAAGAACACTTGGCAAAAGGATATATTCGCCCATCCAAGTCGCAGTACGCCTCGCCCTTCTTCTTCATCAAAAAAAGGACGGCAAGCTGCGACCGGTTCAGGATTACCGGCGAATTAACACATACACTGTAAAGAATGCCTACCCCCTGCCGCTCATTTCCGAACTCATTGACACTATGAGGGATAAGTCCCTCTTCTCGAAGATGGACATACGATGGGGCTACAATAACGTTAGAATCAAGGAAGGTGATCAGTGCAAGGCGGCGTTCAAAACAAATCAAGGGTTGTTCGAACCCAATGTTATGTTTTTTGGTCTCACGAACTCACCGGCAACGTTTCAGTCTATGATGAACCACATCCTCCGCGATCTCATTCTCACGGAGAAGTAGTGGTCTACATGGACGACATCCTAGTAGCCACCACGGATGATTTGGACCACCATCGACGTCGTGTACATCAGGTACTGGATGTACTGCAGAACATGATCTCTACCTAAACCTGCCAAATGCTCTTTCGAACAACGGAGCGTTGAGTATCTAGGGGTCATCCTGGAAGGAGGACAAGTGCGCATGGACCCGTGAAGTACAGGGAATCCGGGAGTGGCCCGTGCCGACCTGCGTCAAGGATGTCCGATCGTTCATCGGATTCTGTAACTTCTACCGACGATTCGTCAAGGGATTTTCAGGCATAGCGCGACCACTGAACGACCTACTGAAAAAGGACGTACCATGGCATTGGGATGCCGCACAACAGCAGGCGTTTGAACAGATTAGGGACCTCGTCGGCTCGGAACCAGTACTTATCCAACCAGATCTGAGCCACCCCTTCGAGGTAGAGGTGGACGCCTCACGCTTTGCGAATGGGGCAGTATTATACCAGAGAGATGCCGTACAAGTGCTTCACCCAGTGGCATATTACTCCGAAACCTTCTCCCCTGCTGAGAGAAATTACGACATCTGGGACAGGGACTCTTAGCCATAGTCAAGGCGTTGCGACACTGGCGACCCTACCTGGCTGGACCCCCACAAAACCGTCATCCACACTGATCATTCCAACCTCTTATACTGGAAAGAACCTCATAAGATCAGTCGACGTGTGGCACGAGAGGTCTTGGAATTGGAAGAATACAATTTCACGTTGAAACACATTGCCGGGAGTCAGAACGCTAGAGCAGATGCATTGTCGCGCAGACCAGACATGCATATAGGGGCGGATGACAATAACAACATCACTGTCCTCCCAGAAGAAGTATTTGCCAAAACGGCCGTTGTCAGTCTCCATGACATGGATCTCTGGGCACAAGTCTCCCAAAACATGAACCAAGACCTGTGCCGTTCATGGGCTGATGCTCATAATCTAAAGAAGATCAACGGTCTGTGGTGGAAAGACGGGGACCGACTCGTTGTCACCGGTGGCGACAACATTAAGAGGGGGGTGATCCATTTTCATCATGACCTTCCCTCTGCCGGCCATCCAGGCATTGCCAACACCTATGCCCTGGCTAAACGAGACTACTGGTGGCCCAATATGAAAAAGGATGTCGAGAGCTACGTACAAGGGTGTGCAGCATGTCAGGCAAACAAGGTGAACACGCACCCGAAAGTCCCACCAATGTACCCCATCACTCCCAGTACCTCGACTCCGTTCCAGACCATCGCCATGGACTTCATTGTCAAGCTGCCCAAATCACAAGGCTTTGACACTATCCTTACAGTCACGGATCATGATTGCTCCAAAGCGGCCCTCTTTATTCCCTGCAATGAAACTATCACAGCCAAGGAGTGGCGAAACTATACCTGAACCATGTATACCGTCACTACGGACTCCCTAAAAGATCATCTCCGACCGAGACACCCGTTTCACATCGGCGTTTGCGAGGGCCTTATGCAAACGCTGGACATCACACAGAACATCTCACGGCATACCATCCACAGACAGATGGACAGTCCGAGCGGACGAATCAATGGTTAGAACAGTATCTCCGGTTTTGGTGCAACGGCAGGCAGAACGACTGGGCAGAATGGCTGTCGACGGCGGAATTCGCTCACAACTCGTGGCCCAATGGAACGACGAAATCCACCCCCTTCTCTCTTATCATGGGCTGGACTCCACGCACCACATGGGCAGATAAGCCTATCAACGTCCCGTCAGTAACTGAACGAATCGGCCAATGGGAGGAACTGCGGAAATCAGCCAATGAAAATCTGGTAAAGGCGCAACAGCTTCTGGCAGCACAGCCAAGCACATTCACACCTTATCAGACCAATGACTGGGTATGGCTTGAGGGTAGGAACATTCACACGTCACACCCCTCGGCCAAATTAGCACCCCGACGTCACGGACCCTTCCGGATCACAAGGAAGCTGTCAGATGTGTCTTACGAGTTGCAGTTACCGCCGAAATGGAAGATCCATCCAGTCTTCCATGCCAAGCTTCTGACCCCTTACAAGGAAACCTCCATTCATGGGAAACTTCCCGAGACCCCCACCTGACCTTATCGATGGCGAAGAAGAATGGGAAGTGGAGCGGTTCTGGACTCCAAGCGACAAGGCCGAGGGCGTAAACTATATTACCTGATCAAGTGGAAGGGATTCCCAGACTCTGACAATTCGTGGGAACCCGCCGGGGATATCTCGCTCCGACTCTTATCTCGGAGTTCCACATTCGGCATCCAGAAGCGCCTAGGAATGTTTAAAAGAAACGCCCCGAAGTCTCATCCATCCTTCAGTACATGCTCCCCCAGCAACGTTCTAACACTATCCAATCCATCATGTCTTTTGTCGCTGCCAACGCTGCCGTCGATGCCTTCACCGCCACCACTGTAGTGGTTGAAAACTTCCCCTCTGCTCACCCCTCCACACGCCCTCCTCCCCGATCGACTACGAAGCTGCCGAGGACCGAGTCAAAAACCAGTCCCCCAACCCGAATGATGATTTCAAACACAGCGAAGAGCCGCACCCGAACGATCTGCTAGGCATGGAGTTGGATGACGAGGTGCCCAAATTCCCTTTCTTTGCCAATAACCCCAACTCCTCGACCTACTTCCCTCTCGAGATCACCATGGCAGACGGGACCACTGCCATCGCCAACTACATATTCTACACCAATGGAGGAATGGATGTCGCTGGGTGTATGAAGAAAGATGGCCCCGTCTATGGGGCCCCGGTCTATTTAGAGGAAAGGTATACAGGACGTCTTCACCACACCATGACTGACGAGCAGCTTGGACATCTGGCTGCTGAAGACTCCCGCGCCTTTGCCATCGACGAGGTGCTCAACGACATGCGCCTTCCGCGTCTCAAAGCCGAGGTGATGAGACTGCGGAAGAACTTGACATTGCGCACAACACTTAACCGACAGTATAAAGAGCATGCGAAGATGATGGCAAGGCTGACGAACGGGATGTTCCAAGTGGAACAGGAGTTGGTGGAGATTAGGAAGAGGCTGGAGATAGGAGACGCCTACCAGACGATTGCCGAGAGGTACGCCGATACATATGCTCGACCCCTACCCCCACGATCATTGGGGGCTGCTCCGGTGTTGCTACCGAACCGGTTCGAGATGCCGCGCATGCATGAAAACCCTCGTGGAGAGACATGCTGGCGATGTGATAGCAAGTATCACATCAGCTGGAACTGCCCCCAGAACCGCAAGTGGTGTCGGCATTGTTGCAGCAACCTCCATTGGAGTCGGTTCTGCATCTTCCGCCGCATAGGAGTTGCCCCGACGATCGTCAATCCGTCGGGATGGTGCAGCAAGTGCCTCCGCCATAACTCAGGACACCGCGAGTTGGACTGCCCGATCCACGACATGTGCCGCCTATGTGGTCAGCGCGGCCCGTATGGGTTTCTTCGTACCCACCAATGTCCGCAGGACTCGGACAAGGAAAATTATACGATGGATGACCGTAATGTAGCCAACGATTATCTGGAGTTGATACAGGATGATGACGGTACGAGTCGTTTCTAGCCGGGTCTGCTAGAACCAGAAGAGGGGGTGATGTTACGAACCCCGTCTCTTCCGACTTTCTTTCTCCTACCAAACGACGACCCCTCCTTGCCACCTACTTTACATTATCAGATCACGTCTCCATCGTGGGATCCTTCACGTGCCCTGCTCCCTTCCCCGTGACCGCCTTTGTCTATGTTTGTGTTACTATACCTGTGTTTGGACTCTTATCTTATCCCTTATCTTTACGACCGGACACTTACTTAATCCCCTATCAGAAGCCAGGCTTTACGCCCTCCGCTTTCGTATATTCGGGCCCACTTGACTCCGTTATCTTATCTATAGACGCCCATTCGATTACGTATATAAGTCCACTGTAGCTACCTTGTAGACCTCAGACTCGACTTATTGAATACATCGGTGTTTGTCTTCTGGACTTCCCCTTGAAACCTTTGACTCGACCGTCTCAGTGCTTTTGGCACTTTCCGCTCAACATTGTCACTTGGGAACAGCCCCGTTGACTTTGACTCATCCATCTTAAACACTCCAAGAGGTCTTATTGACTTCTTATCTGAACATACGTACAACGCTGTCGCACAAGTCGTGCGGAACGTCTCACACCGGACGTAACAAACTGGTTGTGGTTGCTGGTTGCACCTTATGTCCAGATAACTGGACCAGACCACCTAAAGACCAAAAAACAGTCCTTTTTGGTCTGGTTGCTGGTCCACAACCAGTCTGAACCAGTCCTACAATATGAAAATTATGTAATAGGAGTATAGTAGTGTAGTAATAATCATATTATAATGAGGATGACATTTATCAAAGAGCATGCCAGAAAATAAATGGCAACATCTGTGATTGAACCCAAGACCTCTGGGTACAAGCTCGGTCCAGTGCTCTAACCATTGTGCCACCCAGCCTCACTAATAAAATCACACAATATATTATATATAGGGTTATGCAAGGTTGATTTTATCACCTGTGTCTAATTAATTGTGAATGCATTTTTTATCACTTATATTATCTAATTAACTGTGAATGCGTTTTGATCTTATCACTTGTATTATCTTAGATGTATATATCCTAAGTATCTAATTAATTATGAATGCATTTTTGATCTTATCACTAAGATGTATATCCTAAGTATCTAGTTAATTGTGAATGCATTTTTGATCTTATCACTTAGATGTATGTCCTAAGTGTCTAATTAATTGTGAACACATTTTTGATCTTATCACTTAGATGTATGTCCTAAGTATCTAATTAATTATGAATGCATTTTTGATCTTATCACTTCTATTAGATGTATATAATTAATTGTGAACACGTTTTTGATCTTATCACTTCTATTATCTAAAACAAAGATACTGGTACAGATGTTCCAGGATAGCAGTCTGACATAATTGTGATCACACATAGATAACATAAGTGATAAGATCAAAAATGCATTCACAATTAATTAGATACAAGTGATAAAACATGATGAGTTCTGTCTTAGTTCGCATTTTCAGTGTTCAGTACTGTCTTTGAATATGTGTGTACCATGCTGCTTGCTAGATGGTCTCATAGTTGATGTCATGACCATTGTGACTTAGTATGATATCATTTATACAAGACTCTAGACCATGACTTCATAGTAGTTACATTGTATTTAAGCCACTATCAATCCAGTGAACAGACTTTAAGTCTGTTCTCCTTGTACCAATCAAATGTCCTTAAGAACTTCCTTCAGCCCTCTTCAAGTATGTGACTTAAGACAGTATTTTTTTAAATCCAATTTTTATTCCATGTGCAGCTTCCTAAAACAAGAACAGTCATATCTACTTTAGGTGCCTCAGTAAATACTTTGGGGTGAGCCATAAAGATAGTTGAATAAGTTAAGTCACTACATATGTAGGGGACCATCAAAAGTGATAATTAGTGAGGTTTGGTGGAATAAGCCATTATGGTTTAGACTCAAGTCAGTTTGGCTCACCAGTAACTCCAGCAGAGGCCCTTGCCTTGCTACCAGAATACCCAGACCTCACACACAACATCCAGACTCATTGCATCAACCCATATTGACCACATGCCATGCAACATCTCAACTTAGTATCTTGAGACTTGAGTAGCTTGAATGAGTATCTTGATTGCCTTGACTGGCCTTGGCACAGACACAAATTGACACACACCGAAGGACCTGTGTGTGACATTAGAACAGACTTAACAGACCTCAGAACTGAACAATGTGTTGAACACAGAAGATGTTCGGTGATGCTTCAGGCATCAGGTGATTAGATTAGCTACTTTGTGGATTAGATTAGATACCAGAGTTTCTTCTACCTCTGAAGTAACTTGTCTTCATCTAGCTTAACCTGCTAACCACTCACAGTCAGTATGCTGCGCACATGCCTGTTTCACAGGTTATGGGCCCTGGGCATGCTTAACTGATCTGTCCTTTCTTTTTGATCAGTCCAACAACCTTTCTTCAAGCTCAACAGCTTCAAGACTTCCCCTTTCCCAATCAGTCTTACAGTGAGCTTCGATTTCCTTCCCTTGCCCTTAACTGTCCACAAGGTGGTGCGCTTCATGTGCCCACCTTGATCTGTCTGGCTAGTCCCTCAGGGGATTCTTGCAAGAGGTGATGAGGGACCCTAAGCGGGTGAAACACCTTGAGTTCCTCATGTGCGCTCTAAGTAAATAGTATTCATAATTATAGCTGGGTTTTCGTCCCATCCATAGTCTTAGTAGGCCGCTTGCCCAGAAGGCTTGGGGCTATAGGTTCAGTCAATGCTTGGCTCGATCCGTAAGCCAGGTTTAGCGACCTGCAGGTAGAGTTTAGGGTCTAGAACAAGGCATGGGTAGTCACTCCCATGATGCTTGGGCTCGATACAAGTAGGCTTGAACTACTATAGTATTTACACAGTAGCTAGAGGGTTTCGTCTCTGGGCAGAAGTACCCGCTGCTTTCATTGGGGGTTCGCCCCAACCAGAGGAAACCTAATAGTCTACTATAGTCATGGCCCCAATCATCTAGGGCTTAATCATGGACTCCACCACCAGCACTAGAGGAAGGGCTCTATACCCTTTGTCTCTAGTGGAACTTGCGGTTGGCTCCTCCATGACATGACTCCCCATCTATTTACACAATGTCCCCCTGATGTGGGCTTAGGACTTGTTGTAGATGGCGCTAGACAGCCTACTATACTACTTAGAAGTCGCACATCAGAGGCAGGACTTTTTTAAGTTCTGAAGCATAGCGCCACAGAATGGACGGGCCCTCTTAAATGAGACCTGGACAACTGGTTCTAACTGCTCCTTGGAACCAGGATCAACTTTTTAAATCATCTCAAATGTCTTCCATCATCTTCCCCCCCACCTTCAAGTTTGACAAGCTTGATGGCTCCAACTGGCAGCAGTGGTCGGTGTCCTTCACTGCCCTGCTGAGGATAAATGGGATGAAGAGGCACATTACTCATGATGCCCCTGAATTCCTGAATGCTCCCAAGCCAGAGGATGGAGAGAAGGACGATGAGTACACCAAGCGTTTTGTGCTTTGGTCTGAGCCAATGTACTTGGAGTGGAATAGAGTTGAGGAAGTCCTCATGGGAGTTCTGGTGATGGTTACATCACCAGAAACATACTCCCAAATTGCCTCTGACAGAACTTACCCTTCTGTCAATGCCAAGTATGAGCGTTTGGAATCGCTCTATGGCTCAGTAGGAAGCATGGCCACCTACAACTTGTGGTGTTCTGTATCCTCCTTCCGCTTGGAAGAAGGAAAGCAATTCAGACCCCAGTTGCAGCGTGTGTTGGATGTGAGGAGTACCCTCAAGGAAAATGGGATGGAGATCTCTGATCTCCAGATGAGCTTTATTTTGCTCCAATCCCTACCTCCATCCTACTCCACCATTGCTGGCTCCATCCTGGCGTCAGGTCCTCCTGACCACCTTTCCCCTCAAGACCTTGTACAAAGGTTCTTAAATGAGGAAAGCCGACTAGCCGGCCCCGCAGGAAGTGGTGTTGGGGCTGCCCTTAACAAGGCAGCCCATGTCAACAAAAATAAAACTAAAAAACAAGTATCTTTCACGCCACCTCCTGCAGGTGCATCATCATCCAATGATGTCACCTGCTTCTATTGCCAGAAGCCGGGCCACAAGGCTAACGAATGTCGGCAAAGGAAACAGGACAGAGCCAATGCTGATGCAGGCAAAAAGGGCAACAAGAGGAAGGGGCAAGGCCCCAGTGTACATAATAACTCCACACAAGTAGCTACCATAGTTAACGGTAGTGGCAGAATACAGGAGGTGCATGAGACACCTCGTATTTCACTTTATATGATGACCGAGCACACACAAGAAGTCGATGATGGCAGCAATCCTTGGATGATGGACAGTGGAGCCACCACTCACTTTACACCATACTTAGACGATTTCTCTGAGTATTACCCTCACAAGGGGCACTCGGTGACAATTGGTGATGGCTCCATAGTCCAAGTCAAAGGAACGGGCAAAGTCATTCTCAAAACTCGAAATAATTATGAGTTAGAGTTAAATAATGTCTTTTACATGCCTGGCAGTGAGAGAATACTGTCGACAAGCTGCATCACAGACAAGGGTGGCTCAGTGGAATTTTCTCCATCTGAGGTCAAAATAAAGTACAATAATCAAATTATAGCGGAAGGTGTCAAGGCTATGGGACTCTATTGGGTCTTTGGGAAAACTATGCAGAATTTAAATACTGCGTCCCACAAATCTGCATCAAGTAGCCTTGATACCTGGCATTTGCGCATGGGTCATATGTCAAAAGAGGCCCTCAAAAGATATGCTCCTAAGGCTGTAAAAGGCCTTAGCATTGATAATAGCCAAGTGGAAGACAAGCCGTGTTATGGCTGTGAAATGGGAAAATCACACCGTCTTCCATTCCCTCCCTCTCAAAAGAGAGCTTCAGCACCCTTGGAAGTCATTCATAGTGACCTAGTTGGTCCTTTACAATGTACTTCAATTCAAGGGAACCTATACTTCGCCACCTTCATAGACGACTTTAGCAGGACAGCTCTAGTTGTTGCTATGAAGAATAAAAGTGATTTCACATCGGTCTTCAGTAACATTAAGGCGTTCTTGGAAAATAAAACAGACAAGAAAATAAAGACCTTACACACTGACCGAGGTGGCGAATATGTAAATAGGGAGCTGAAGTCAATACTTGAGAAGGCTGGCATAGAGCATAAATTGACAATGCCATATTCCCCACAACAGAACGGAAGGGCTGAAAGGTTCAACAGAACCATCATGGAAAAGGCCACCAGTATGCTGCATCATGCTGGTCTTTCCCTTGGTTTCTGGGAATGTGCAGTGCGAACAGCCTGTCACATATACAATAGAACACCAATCCGTTCTAATAAGTGGAGGACACCGCTTGAACTTCTGGATGGGGACATTCCAGATGTTTCTTACTTTAAAATATTTGGCTGCTTAGCCTACTACACTGTCCCAGAGGACAAAAGACGTAAACTGGATCACAAAGCCAGGGAGACAGTCTTTGTCGGGTATGCACCCCACTCTAAAGGATATCTTCTTTGGGACATGCATACTCGATCCTTCGTATTGTCAAGAGATGTGACATTTGATGAAGGGTCCTTCCCATCCAACCTTGCCAAGGACAGCAAGGGAAAACAAAAGGAAAAAGTTACACCTTTTGTACTAGAAGTTGAGAGGCCTGTCCAGCCTCAACCAGCAATAGCCACAGTTCCTCAGGCTCCTGAAGACAAGGACGCTGAGGTTGAGGAACAGGAGGTAGTGGAACCTCCTCAAATAAATCCTGAGCCTACCACACCCGAAAATGAGCTTGACACACATGATCAAACCATCTATCAGACACCACCATCCCAAATCATGGAACCTTCTGAACTCCCCCAGAGAACCTGTGCCAAAAGACAATCTAAAAAGAATGTTGGCAAAATTTCCCAACCAGTATTTACCAGGGAAAGTCCACGCTCTCAGCAATGTGACAGGGCTGTGCAGGAAGATCTAGATCTTGATACTGCCCGTCCCAAACGTTCACGCTGAATGAATCCTCGATTTTATAATGAGGATAATGCTGAGTTTGTGCAGGGTTCCTCCAGACTTGGGCATATGGAATTGCTAAATGCTGCAGGTGTCTCTTATAGAGACCCCCTGACTTTTCAGGAGGCAATGCAGTCTGACAATGCCAGTGAATGGCTTGAGGCATGTAAATATGAAATAGATGCCTTAGATAAACTTGATGTGTGGCGCCTTGAGGATCTTCCTAAAGGAAGAAAGGCTGTCAAGTCAAAATGGGTTTTTAAGCTGAAACCAGATGGATGGTTTCGTGCTAGGCTCGTGGCAAAAGGCTTCACCCAAGTAGAAGGGGTGGACTTCGACGAAACATTCTCTCCAGTCGCCAGATTTGAATCTCTTAGATTATTACTAGCACTAGCTATGCTAGAGGATTGGGAAATCCACCAGATGGATGTCAAATCGGCATTCCTTCATGGCGATCTGGATGAAGAGATATATATGGAGCAACCAGTTGGTTTCGTCATTGCTGGTCAAGAGTCCAAAGTTTGTAGGCTGCAAAAAGCATTATATGGCCTCAAACAAGCTTCCCGAGCATGGAATCTTCAATTCCATGCAGTTCTCAATGAACTGGGCTTCACTCGGACGTACTCTGATGCAGGAGTATACGTGTTTCATCAAAAGGAGGGGGATGATTCACTTTTTGTCATTCTCTATGTAGATGACATTACTATACTTGGGTCTTCCAATGAAAAGATAACGTGGCTGAAGTCAGCTCTATCTAATCGATATGAGATGACTGACTTGGGAGAAATCCAGTCATATCTTGGAGTTAATATCACCAGAGATCGTCCTAATAAGACACTGGAGATTGACCAAGCAGCCTACGTTTTATCTATTATTGAGAAGTTTGGGATAAGGGATTCCAACCGAGTATATACTCCTCTTCCCTCTGGCGCTGATGTACATCTGGTCAAATTTGAAGGCCAGGCATCTACTTCTGAAATAAAGAAGTATCAACAGTTAATGGGGTCTCTGCTATGGGTGCAGATTGGAAGCAGACCCGATATCAGTTTTGCTGTGGCGCGCCTTAGTCAATACACTTCCAACCCCTCTCAAGATCATATGCGACTTGCAAAATATGTCCTAAAATATCTAAATAGCACAAAGGACTGCAAGTTGCGATATTCTGGAGGGAATGGGGAGAGTGGCCTTCATGGCTTTGCAGATTCCTCATGGGGAGATCAAGAGGACTGCCGCTCTACCTCAGGCTACGTGTTTTTCCTGGCAAATGGTGCCATCTCATGGTGTTCCAGAAAGCAGAAAACAGTAGCACAGTCCACCACTGAGGCCGAATATATGAGCCTCTCTGAGGCTGCAAATCAGGCAGCGTGGTACAGGACTTTTATGGAGGAATTAGGGTATGAGGTATCCTCCCCTATACTACTCCATTGTGACAACAAGGGTGCCGTGGATTTGGCATTAAACCCAGTCACAGGAAGGCGGTCAAAGCATATACCCATCAAGTACCATGCCATTAGGGGGTACATTGAATCGCACACAATTGAATTAGTGCGAACTCCCACTGGTGAGATGCTGGCAGATGGCTTTACTAAGTCTCTACCAAGAGCATCATTTGAAACCATGGTCAATGGACTTGGACTTATGCTGAAATGAGAAGAGCTGGAATTTGGAGACTTTGAATACCAGTCTCACTTTCCCACCATGAGCAAAAGTTCTCAACTTTGAGAGTGACACAAGAGGTGTGTATGGTTTCAGTTTGCATAAGCGAATCTACAGCGATATGCCTCTGAACACCACGCCCATCTCGCACTCAAAGAGTTAGAGAAGTTGGATCTCTGGCTGGCGATATGCTCATTTAATTGTGATGGCAGTGTGCTCATCCAACTCATTTCCCATCTATGACCAGATGCCTTCAGCATGGAGGGATGTTGAACACAGAAGATGTTTGGTGATGCTTCAGGCATCAGGTGATTAGATTAGCTACTTTGTGGATTAGATTAGATACCAGAGTTTCTTCTATCTCTGAAGTAACTTGTCTTCATCTAGCTTAACCCGCTAACCACTCACAGTCAGTATGCTGTGCACATGCCTGTTTCACACAATGTACCCAAAACCTGCAAGGTGATGATGATGTGTCCCTTGCCCTGACACCAGACACCCGTGAAACTTGATCACCAGTCCCAGAACCTAAGAGAAACTTAATCATCAGTCCCAGAACCTAAGAGAAACTTGATCATCAGTCCCAGAACCTAAGAAAAACAACTCACCTGACCCACAAGGCGACAATGACACATCCCTTACCCCAACACCAGACACCTGTGAAACTCAATTGCCAGTCCCAGAACCTAAGAGAAACTCAATCATTGGTCCCAGAACCTAAGAAAAACGACTCACCTGACCTGCAAGGTGACAACAACATGTCCCTTGCCTCAACGCTGAACCTGAACCCTGACCTTGGAGCCAATGATGCTCCAATTGAATCCTACAACTGATTTGTAGTTCTTGCAATAGACAACTCCCCAAAGCTGAGAATGTCGGAATGCACAATGACCCTGTGAACCCCAAGCGCCTTTGATGGATGATGCATTCCTTGAATATCAATCACCAGATCTAAATCTAAACAGAGAAATGAGTACAACCAGAAATTGAAGATGTACCACCTGAAGCTCACCAGCAAGTCCTCAACTGACAGTGTCCAGAATAATGGACCCATGAACCCAGAATATGACTTGAATCCTGACTTGAGGCAAGCTTGCTTCACGAATGAAACATTGCCATCCATCACCCATGGCTTTGAAGTTCCCATTAGTCATTCCAACCTGTGCTGTCAATAACATTGCCATGCACCTAAAAGAAAACACCAAATGGTTAGAATCAGCGAAGAAGACATACCATCTGTACACCCAAATACTAGAGGAAAACTCAAAGCAATTAGAATTGCCCCAGAAAGGAAGGGGATGAAACTCACCTAGACACCCAACAATGATGCAGCCAGCACAAACCTAGTGGGTGTCATTCAGAAACCCATCTCAAGGCCCAACAGGAGGGCCACCACTGAATCCACCAAGAGACCCAGGAGGAAGGATGAAAGGCACCCCTCCTCCATTCTTTGACAAGAACTGCAATGCCAACCAATGGTGGACCCATGTGGAACTCCACTGCTTCTTGAATACCAGGTCACAACCATCCAGAATGAACAGTCTCGAATTACCTACATTGTAGCCTTGATGCGGGGGCCCAAGATCAACCAGTGGGTTGTTGAACAAACACATTGGATGGGAGACATTGCAGCAGGGAAGAATAGAGTGTCAAACAATCATGCTGCTGGTTATACTGACTGTGGTTAGTAGTGGTGAGGCTAGAAAGACAAGTATACTTCAGAGGTTGAAGAAACTCTGTATTACTATTCTACTGACCTAGAAAGACAAGTATCTACAAGAGACATTAGTCAAAGGTATGATAGAAAGTATAGTAGAACTTGTCAAACAATCATGCTGCTGGTTATACTGACTGTGGTTAGTAGTGGGTTAGGCTAGAAAACAGATAGTACTTCAGAGGTTAGAAGAACTCTGTATTAACTATACTACTGACCTAGAAAACAGATAGTCTACATAAGACAGTTAGTTAAAGGTAAAGACAGTATAGTAAAGAAGGAACTTACACTTCAGAGGTTAGAAGAACTCTGAAGTGAAAGAGACGAAACAGACACCCTTATATACCCATGGGGGCCAGGGGAAATGGTCTGTGCGCACTGGGAATAAGTCCACAAGTGCCGGACAATAAACAAAGAGGGTTTAAGGCCATTGGCCAAGGAGATATCACATGCTTACTGCGCATTACTAAGTCCATCACTAATCAGCTGAGTAAGGTGAGAAAGAAATGTAATAAAGATAACATAAAAAGTCCGATACTCCGAAATCTAATCTAATCTAATCTACTGCTGAAGCGAACCTTAGATGCCTGAAGCATCTCCAGACACATCCTGTGTCAACAGAACTTACACTTCAGAGGTTGAAGAAACTCTGAAGTGGAAGGGACAAAACAGACACCCTTATATACCCATAGGGGCCAGGGGAAATGGTCTGTGTGCACTGGGAATAAATCCACAAGTGCCAGACAATAGGCAATGAGGGACAAAGGCCATTGGCCAAAGGAGAATCACATGCTATACTGTGCATTACTAAGTCCATCACTAATCAGCTGAGTAAGGTGAGAAAGAAATGTAATAAAGATATCGTAAAAAGTCCAAAACTCCGGAACCTAATCTAATCTTATCTACAGCTGAAGTGAACCTTAGATGCCTGAAGCATCTCCAGACACATCCTGTGTCAACATATCTCCATGGTGAAGGCATCAATCATAGATGGGAAATGAGTTGGATGAGCACACTGCCATCACAATTGAATGAGCATATTGCCAGCCAACAAGGTTGAGAACGAGTCAACAAGAAGTGTTGGGTTGTAAGTTTTGCATACAAGTTGTAGATTTTGTCAAACAATCATGCTGCTGGTTATACTGACTGTGGTTAGTAGCGGTTAGGCTAGAAAAGACAAGTATACTTCAGAGGTTGAAGAAACTCTATTAACTATACTACTGACCTAGAAAAGACAAGTATCTACAAGAGACATTAGTCAAAGGAAAGTAGAAAGTATAGTAAGACTTACACTTCAGAGGTTGAAGAAACTCTGAAGTGAAAGAGACGAAACAGACACCCTTATATACCCATTGGGGCCAGGGGAAATGGTCTGTGCGCACTGGGAATAAGTCCACAAGTGCTGGACAATAAACAAAGAGGGATAAAGGCCATTGGCAAAAGAGATATCACATGCTTACTGCGCATTACTAAGGACATCACTAATCAGCTGAGTAAGGTGAGAAAGAAATGTAATAAAGATATTGTAAAAAGTCCAAAAACTCCGGAACCTAATCTAATCTTATCTACAGCTAAAGTGATCTTTAGATGCCTGAAGCATCTCCAGACACATCCCATGTCAACAGATTTGCTTATGCAGACTGAAGTCTGACATATTTGAATGCCTACTTCTCTTAGCACACCTCTTGCATCACTCTTGAGGTTGAGAATGTGCTCATGTTGCATGGTGGGAAAGTGAGACTGGTATACAAAGTCTCCAGATTCCAGCTCTCTCATTTCAGCACTAGTCCAAATCCAGTTACCATGAGATCAAAAGATGATCTAGGCAGAGACTTTGTAAGGCCATCTGCTAGCATCTCTCCAGTGGGAGTTTGCACCAAGTCAATCTGGTGTGATTCTACATACTCCCTAATGGCATGGTACTTTATTGGTATGTGCTTTGATTGCCTTCCTGTGACAGGGTTTAATGCGAGGTCTACTGCACCCTTGTTGTCACAATGCAGTTGTATGGGTGATGTCACAGCCAGGTGTCTGCTGCGTCCAGTCACATTTTCAATGTCTGAAGGCCCTCAAGATGCAGGGCACACTCAAGATTCAAGGTCTAACAGAGAAGGCCTAGTTTAGTTCAAAGTTTCAAGTGCCCATGATGTTATGGAGGGGGCACATGCAGGAAACAAAGTTGAAAGCAGCAGCAATCAGCCCTGCAGAGTTACTGGGAAGAAGCCTCCTCAAGCTGCTACTCAGGGAGTTCAAGTGGATCTTAGTGAAGTCGAATACACCTGTATTAGATACAAGTAGTGTTGTGACGGCCCCGGCTCAGCCTGAAGCCGCGGCTTAGGCCCGGCTTTTGGCGGCTTAGGCTTTTCAAAACTCAAGCCTGGGCCGTAGCAACGGCTTCCGGCCGGCTTAGGCCCGGCTCAGGCCCAAGCCGCGGCTTTACAGCGTCAAATCAAGTTTTAAGCTGCATTTTTTGAAGGACTTGTAGTTTACATTATATCAACCCCTAGCCACTGCTTTGGCCTTCTGCCATATTATGTCTCCCATTTAATTCCTGTAACATAAGTTGTCTTATTTTAGCTTGTATCAATAACAGCGTTTGTAACGGGTGTTTCTATCCCGCGCTTGCTATGTAGATAAGATAAGATGTTGAGATCGTGGTGAAACTAAGAGTGAAAATCCAGCAAAAATACACCTATACTGAACAATTGCTAAGAGCCTACACCCCCAAGAAGACGAGATGGGATCTGCAGCGTGCTACAGGGCATCTTTAAATAGGTTCTAGTACTATTCTACAAAATACCAAAGCCGATCGAGCGTGCGATGTAAATCTAATTATTTATCAGTGGCTTTATATACAATTTAGATGTACTATATCAGCTACCAAATTAAAGTAAACGAATGCGCGCGTTATCTTGCTTGTTAATGAAAGTGATTTCATCACATGATCGATCTGAGATGTATATACTCAGTATCTTAATCAATGTGAGACATGTTTTTATCTCATCAATTGTTTTATCTAAACGCGATCACAATTATGTCAGACTACTTCTGTACCAGTATTCTGGTTCAACAGTTCACAAAAATCCGGATAGAAAGCGTGACTCAGCCACCAAAAGCCACGGCCTAAGCCATGGCTTCAGGCTTTCCAAACCTGAAGCCTGAGCCGTGGGCCGCTGGAAGCCGTTTTCACAGCCTATGTCGGCCCGGCTTTTTCCGGCTCAGAAACGGCCGGCTTACAGCTTCGAGCCGAGCCGTGCACAACACTAGATACAAGAGAACAGACTTAAAGTCTGTCTCAGTTAATCTAGTAGCTTAAATACATCCTGAGTGAGGTACAATCAGTAAATATAAGCTAATCAGAAGGTTCCAGTAAGTATCCAGATAATCAGATGCTCCAGGGGTTAGGCCCTGAAATAAGATGGGAATTAGTAAGAGGGGTTGCACCCTCTGTAGCACAAGTGTAGTGTGCAGTTAAACAATCAGATCATAAGAATTATCAGCCCCCTAGTCACATAACTTGAAAAACATCACATTTTGTCACAAACCCTGTCACAAGCCATTGGAAACCATCACAGGTGAACTAACTTCATATCCCAACTCCTGCATAAACATCCTATACCACACAGCCTGATTTGAAGCCTCAGCAAGGCTCATATACTCAGCTTCTGTGGTGGACTGTGCTACTGTCTTTTGTTTCCTGGAGCACCAACTAATGGCTCCATTTGCTAGGAAAAAGACATAGCCTGAGGTGGAGTGGTGGTCCTCTTGATCTCCCCATGAGGAGTCTGCATAGCCATGAAGGCCAACTTCACCATTCCCTCCAGAATTGTGCAACTTGTAGTCTTTTGTAGCATTTAAATAAGCTAGGACATATTTTGCTAGTCACATGTGCTGCTGGGAAGGGTTGGAAGCGAATTGGCTAAGGCATGCAACAGCAAAACTAATGTCAGGTCTGCTTCCAATCTGCACCCAAAGCAGAGACCCCATTAACTGCTGATACCTCTTGATGTCAGAGGTAGATGCCTGGTCTTCAAACTTGACCAAATGAACATCCATGCCAGAGGGTAGAGGAGTATATACTGGGTTGGAATCCCCCATTCCAAACCTCTCTACTATGGAAGATACATAGGCTGTCTGGTTGATGTCCAGTGTCTTGTTAGGACAATCCCTGGTGATGTTAACTCCAAGGTAAGACTGGATTTCACCAAGATCAGTCATCTCATATCAGCTAGATAGAGATTCCTTCAGCCATTGAATCTTCGTAGTGGAGGACCCAAGTATAGTGATGTCATCAACATATAAAATGACGAAAAGTGAACCATCCCCCTCTTGGTGATGATACACATATACTCCTGCATCAGAGTATGTCCAGGTAAAACTCAGTTCATTGAGAACTGCATGGAATTGTAAGTTCCATGCCCAGGAAGCTTGTTTGAGGCCATACAGAGCCTTCTGTAGCCTACAAACTTTGGACTCTTGTCCAGCAACGATGAAACCAACTGGTTGCTCCATATAGATCTCCTCATCCAGATTGCCATGTAGGAATGCTGATTTGACATCCATCTGGTGGATTTCCCAATCCTCAAGTGCAGCCAATGCTAATAACAGTCTTAAAGACTCGAATCTGGCAACTGGGGAGAAAGTTTCATCAAAGTCCACCCCCTCTATTTGGGTGAACCCTTTTGCTACAAGTGTTGACATGGGATGTGTCTGGAGATGCTTCAGGCATCTAGGAATTGCTTTAGCTGTAGATAAGATTAGATTAGGTTCCGGAGTTTCGGACTTTTTATGATATCTTTATTACATTTCTTTCTCACCTTACTCAGCTGATTAGTGATGTCCTTAGTAATGCGTAGTAAGCACGTGATATCTCTTTGGCCAATGGCCTTTATCCCTCATTGTTAATTGTCTGGCACTTGTGGACTTATTCCCAGTGCGCACAGACCATTTCCCCTGGCCCCCCTTGGGTATATAAGGGTGTCTGTTTCATCTCTTACACTTCAGAGTTCTTCTAACATCTGAAGTTACTTGTCTTTTCTAGCCTTACACACTACTAACCGCAGTCAGTATAACCAGCAGCATGATTGTTTGACAACAAGCCTAGCACGAAAGCATCCATCTGCTTTCAATTTAAAGACCCACTTGGACTTTACAGCCTTTCTACCTTCAGGAAGGTCTTCAAGGCACCACACTTTAAGTTTTTCTAAGGCATCAATTTCATATTGACATGCCTCAAGCCATTCATTGGCATTTTCAGACTCCATTGCTTCTTTAAAAGTTAGAGGGTCCCTGTATGGTGATCCTGCAGCATTGAGTAGATCCATCTGACCAAGTCTGGAAGAACCCTGCACAAACTCTGCATTATCCTCATTGTAGAAGCAAGGATTCAGATGACAATTTTGGTTGGGACATGCAGTATCCAAGTCTAAATCATCTTGGATTGCCCTATCTCATCATTCAGAGTGTGGACTTGTCCTCTGAAAATTAGGTTGAGGAAGCCTGCCTGCAATTCTTTCAGATTTTCTGATTGCATGGGTTCTTTTGGGAGGGGAGGATGGTTCCATGACTTGTGATGGAGGAGTCTGATATATAGTCTGAGGTTGTGTGGTGTCTACATTACATGTGGGTGTGGTAGGCTGAGGTGGTAATTGAGGAGGTACAATGTCCTCCTGTTCCTCTTCTAGGTCTTCCTCATCTTGAGGGGCCTCAGGAACATGTGTAGCTGTCGCTGGTGGTGGCTGGACATTGCCACCAGGTAAAGTAAGTGAGCTGCCTTCATTAGGCTGCTCCACTGGCTTATCTGCTCTGTTGTCCTTCACAGAGCAGGATGGAAAGGATCTCTCATCAAATGTAACATCTTGTGAAGAGATGAGAGACTGGATACAACTATCCCAAAGTGTATACCCCTTAGAAGTGGGCTCATATCCAACAAAGACAGCTTCCCTGGCTTTGGGATCTAATTTATGCCACTTGCCCTCTGGAACATGGTAATAGGCTTTGCAACCAAAGACCTTGAAATATGAGACATCTGGTTTGTTCCCAACCAGAAGCTCAAGCAGAGTCTTCCACTTATTAGAACAGATGGGAGTTCTATTATAGATATGACATGCTGTCTCAACAGCACACTCCCAGAAACCAAGAGAGAGGCCAGCATCATGCAGCATGCTAGTGCCTTTTTCCATAATGGTTCTATTGAACCTCTTGGCCCTTCCATTCTGTTGTGGACTATACAGCATTGTGAGTTTATGCTCTATGCCAAATTCTTCAAGCATTGCCTTCAGTGCCTTGTTCACATACTCACCACCACAATCTGTATGAAGACACTTGATTTTATGATTGAATTTATTTTCTAGTAGTGTCTTCAGTTTATTAAAAACTGGTGTAAACAGATCTTTAGACTTCATTGGAACAATTAGAGCATATCTGCTAAAGTCATCCAAGAAGGTGGCAAAGTATAGATTCCCTTGTATTGAGCTGCACTGCAAGGGACCTACGAGATCACTATGAAGGATCTCAAGGGGGGCTGATGTGTGCTTTGAAGATGGGGGAAATGGAAGGCAGTGGGACTTGCCCATTTCACAGCCATAACATGGCTTGTCTTCCACTTGGCTATCATTAATTCTGAGGCCTTTAACCACCTCAGGAGCATATCTCTTCAGGGCCTCTTTTGACATATGACCCATTCTTTGATGCCAGATTTCAAGTGAGGCAGATGCAGATGTATGGATACTATTTAGGACATGTTTGCCTAGTACCCAGTACAATTTGCCAAACTTCCATGCTTCCACTATGATATTTTTGCCATATTTTATTGTTGCCTTCTTATTATCAAAGAAGACAGTTGCCCCTTTTTCTACTAGGGCACTAGTGGAGAGTATCTTGTGACCTCCTGGCATGTGCAGGTAGGGATCAGCAAGGGTTTTCATACCCATGCGGGTAAGCGCCGTGGGTTTTGATGGGTATGGGTATGGGTATACAACTCCCAACCCACCAGAAACCTGTACCCATGCAGCGGGTTTGGCGGGTATAAGTGGTCATCAGTCATTGACAAGATCAGCAGAAATGTGATGATAAAATACATCTGTAGCAAACAAATGACAAGATTAAATTTGATGTATGCTACAGGGTTTCTGTAAATATATTCTAGTGTTATCCTATGAAATATCAAAGCAGATCAATGGTGCAATGTAAAATAAAAGTGTTATCAGTGATCCACTCTCTTGAAAATCATGATGCAACTGTTTTATTAACATGCGATCAATTCTGCCGGTCTGGCACTATCTAAAATACACTCTAGACTACTTTAGACTATTCTATAATCTAATTATCAATTTATTTTACTGAAACAAGGCCCGCATGTATCTACAGGCTGCATAGAGCAGCAACTACATTGCATCACATGGACCAGCATATTGGTCTGATCTCCTTCCTATTAAGGAAGGTTGACTTAACAATCACGGCTTTGATTTTCCATTGGTCCAACAACATTGTGATCATGCATAGATAACACAACAGAAACACATTCACAAATTAATTAGATACATAGAATATACATCTAAGATCTGACATATGATCAAATTACATCATTAAATGAGATAACAAGATAATGCATTCATTTAATCTAGTAGCTGATATAGTACATCTAAAGTACAAGCCTACGCCATGCCTGTTCCACAAAATGAAATAAAATAATAATGTAAATAAAGAATAAACTTAATCTTCTGAACATAAATCAGCAATTATTGAGGGATCCTGAGTAGCCACAAATGAACATGTTGTATCCAAGTGCATATCTCCTTGACCGGGATGGACCGGGCCAAGTGTCCAAAATGTGCAATGCAAGTAAAGAACTTGCACACATTTCATTTTATGGGTAACCTGGGTATCAAAAAAAATATCCAGGGGTTACCCCTGCCAATCACTATGCATTTGTCAATTATTTTTGCATTCTATGCGGTTATCTGACAGGCTTTTCATCAATGTTCTATAACATCTATCTAATCATCTTTGTATATTGGGGTGGATTTTAGTTGTGCTTGTATAAAATTGAAACCAGAATAATAAAACAACAATAGAATAATGAATTATCTTAATCTTATGAATATAAAACAGGAATCTTTGAAGGATCCTGAGTAGCCACAAATGAATGTGTTGTGTATCTCCTTGACCAGGATGGCCTGGGCCGGTTATCCGAAATGTGCGATGCAAGCAAAAAACTTGCATGCGTTTACACAGGTAACCTGTGGGTTACCTGTACCTGTAGTGACTGGTATGGGTATGGGTACAGGTACCAATGAAGATACCCAGGGGTTACCCCTGCTATTCACTATGTGCAGGATGTTGCTCAATTCCAAGTCAAAACCTTGATCTGTCCTGATGGTCACAGTGCCAACTCCATTTGTTTTAACTATGGAGTTGTCACCTAGTGACACTTCATGGGTGGTGTCAACTTTATACATATCAAAGTCTTCAAGGTTGGGACTGAAATGAGCCATTGCTCCACTATCAAGCATCCAATAATCTGAGTTGATATCCAGATTATAGGTGTGCACATAAAGGCAAATGCAAGGTGCTTCATGCACCTCCTCTATTTTGCCACTACCATTAACTACAGTGGCTATAGTATGTACATGTTGGGCCTCAGCCCTCTTCTTGTTCTGTCACAGCCAGGTGCTAACTGTGTGCAAGTCAATTTGTGTCAAGGAGGTTAAATCAAGTGTCAATGCTTCAAGGTGATCACCAAGTCATTCAAGCTCTGGAGGTTGCAGTGGATGCGCGCACGAGTCGAAATTGGACAGAGACGTGCAGTCTTGTCACTAGATACTGGGGACGAAGACTCCTAAGGTGCGGCTTAGGGGCTCAAGTGGAATCAAGGTTTCTGTCTGATATGGAACACCTGTATTGGCACAGGAGAACAGACATAGTCTGTCTCTGTGAACTGGTAGGTCCTTAAATACAGGGATATTGACAGTAATCTAACATAACTATCTAGGCCTATGACGACTGATAGGACTGGGTCATAGCTATGTCACAGCTACATCATGGAGGGGTGAGCAGTCTGGGCAAACCAGTGGGAGATGTAGGTGGATAAGGAGGGGCTACGTCATTAGAAGTCATGCTAGTCTAGATGTAAATAAAAAGAGAAGCCTAATATGTATAGGCCTGGAGTGATAAGTGACGAAACGCTGAAACACGAGGTCGAACGCTGAAACACGAAAGTTGAAAATACATGTTACATTACCCCCTCCTTATGGTTGTGCTTGCCCCCAAGCACCCCTTAGTCACTATGTGTAAGATTGATAACGTGGGGCGGGGTACAGCGCAGGCGACGATGATGAGGTAGGTAGGTGCTGCCAATACCGCCCACTTGGAGGACGGTGCGTAGTTTGGGGTGTGGGGCATATCGGGTGGCTTCTTCTGGGTGCATGTGTCGATTGTTAGTATAAGCATATGTGAGGAATGGGAATAATCGATAATACACGTCCCCCCTTGAGAGGGCATGAACCACTAGTTGGATATCTTGATTTGCACGATCAGCTTGATGGCACCAATGGGCTAATTCGGAGTGAGCTTGATCCAAGCATCTAGTAGCGTAGCAATAATGAGAGACCTCGGCCCAAGCGCCTGGGTCCTGTAGATCATCCAGCACCGTGCTAACCCGTGGGGTGAATGTCTGCTCTGCCTCGAACAGACGTTGTTGGAATCGTGTAAGAACTGGGTTTGATCCTTGAGTGAAACATGGATAAGGTTGAGCATAGAGGGGTAGGTAAGTGATTGGCTGTCCCACTCCCATCGTGAGGGCGATGCGCAGATTGGTGCGATGGTACTCGAAAGCCTGCCATTGGGCAATGTTGACTCAGCCTTCATAGTCAGAGATGCGGTGGTCGATGTAATTGGGGGTGTATTCATGATTGCGTTGAAAGGGTGGAGGAGGGGATTCGTACTCAGTAGTCACACGTGCCGCTGCATTAACTTCAGTTACTGTTTGTTCTACTACAGCTTCATCAGGGAGTTGTCCTAGCTCTGCAGTGACTGGCCGATAGACTGCAGCTTCATCTGTGAATTCCGGAGGGGCATAGATAGCTTCCAGACGTGCCCTAGCTTCCTGAAGCATAGCAAGAACCCTAGTCCGAACCTCAAGCTCTAGATCTTGATTCTGTGCAGTGTTACGTCCAGTGTGAGACGTTCTGCACGACTTGTGCGACAGCTTTGTACGTGTGTTCAGATAAGAGATCAATAAGACCTCTTGGAGTTCGAGTGAATGAGTCAAAGTCAATGGGGCTGTTCCCGAGTGACAATGTTGAGCAGAAAGTGCCAAAAGCACTGAGATGATCGAGTCAAAGGTTTCAAGGGGAAGTCCAGAAGACAAACACTGATGTATTCAATAAGTCGAGTCTGAAGCTACAGTATAGTCTACAGTGGGCTTATATACGTAATGAGGTGAGCGTCTATTGATAAGGGATACGGAGTCAAGTGGGCCCGAATATACAAAAGCGGAGGGTGTAAAGCCTGGCTTCTGATAGGGTATTAAGTAAGTGTCCGGTCTTAGAGATAAAGAGATAAGCGATAAGGAAAGACATAAACAAGACGTAAACGATGGTCATCATATGTAAATAGTGGTCATGGGGAGGGGAGCAGGGCACGTGAGGGGTCCCAGGACGGGGACATGATCAAGAAGTGAAGGGTAGGTGGAAGGGAAGGGTCCGCAGCAGGGAGAGTGAAGAAAAGTGGGGTACTAGGCCCTAGTCGTAACATCACCCTCCCTTCTGGTTCAAGCTGACCCAGCTAGAAACGCGCACCGTCATCATCCTGTACCAAGTCCACATAATCATCCGCCAAATTCCGATCTTCGGTGGTATAGGTTTCATCGGCTGCACATTGATGCATGTGCAAGAAGCCATATGGACCACATCGTCCGCATTGCCGGCACGTGTCGTAGACCGGGCAATCAAGCTTGCGGTGTCCCGCATTATGACGCAGACATTTGCCGCACCATCCCGACGGGTTAACGATTGTTGGGGCGATGCCTATGTGGCAGAAGATGCAGAAGCGGCTCCAATGTAGGTTGCTTTGGCAGTGTCAACACCACTTGCGATTGAGCGGGCAGTTCCAGCTAATGTGGTATTTGCTATCGCATCGCCAGCATGTCTCACCTCGGGGGTTCTCGTGCATCCGCGGCATTTCGAATCGATTTGGCAGTAATTGCGGGGCGGCCCCCAACGATCGTGGAGGGAGGGGTCGGGCATATGTGTCGGCATACCTTTCAGCGATGGTTTGGTATGCATCTCCAATCTCTAGCCTCTTCTGAATCTCCACTAGCTCTTGTTTGATCTGGAACATCCTGCTAGTCAGTCGGGTCATCATCTTCGCGTGCTCCTTATATTGTTTGTTGAGTGTCATGTGCAACATCAGAGTCTTCCGCAGTCTCATTACTTTGGCTTTGAGACGCGGAAGGTGCATGTCACTCAGCACCTCGTCGATTGCAAAGGCGCAAGAGTCTTTGGCGGCCAGATGTCCCAGCTGCTCGTCGGTCATCGTGTGGTGCAGCCGTCCTGTATACCTTTCTTCCAAATAGACTGGGGCCCCGTAGACTGGGCCACCCTTTTTCATACAACCCGTGACGTCCATCCCTCCATTGGTGTAGAATATGTATTTGGTGATGGCAGTTGTCCCATCAGCCATGGTGATCTCGAGGGGAAAGTACATAGACGAATTGGGGTTGTTAGCGATGAATGGGAATTCGGGTACTTCGTCATCTAATTCCATGCCCAACAGGTCATTCGGGTGTGGCTCCTCACTGTGTTCAAAGTCGTCATTCAGGTTGGGGGACTGATTCTTAATTCGAGCTTCGGCTGCCTCGTAGTCAATGGGCGAAGAGGGACGTGTAGAGGGATGGGCGGAGGGGAAGTTCTCAACAGCTACAGCGGTGGCAGTGAAGGCGTCGATGGCGGCGTTGGCAGCGATGAAGGACATGATTGATTGAATATTGGTAGGACGTTGCTGGGGGAGCATGTACTGGGGAGTTTGATTGGGGTCTAAGGTGGTTCCTTTTAATCATTTCTGGGTGTGTCTGGATGTCGGGCGTGGAACTCCGAGATAAGGGCCGGGGCGAAGATATTGCCAGCTGGCTCCCATGAACTGTCAGAGTCTGGGAATCCCTTCCACTTGACTAGGTAATGCATCTTGCACCCTCGGCCTTTTCTCATTGAGTCTAGAATGCGCTCCACTTCCCATTCCGCTTCTCCATCGATAAGGTCAGGTGGGGGTCTTGGGAAGTTTTCCCCATGAAGGGATGTCTCCTTGTATGGCGTCAGAAGCTTGGCATGGAAGATGGGATGAATCTTCCATTTGGGCGGCAATTGTAGTTCATACGATACGTCTGACAGCTTCCTTGTGATCTGGAAGGGGCTGTGACGTCGGGGCGCTAGTTTGGCTGAGGGGTGTGACGTGTGAATATTTCTCCCCTCGAGCCAGACCCAGTCATTGGGCTGATAAGGTGTGAACGCGCTTGGCTGCGCAGCTAGGGCTTGTTGTGCTTTTGCCAGATTTTCATTGGCCGATTGCCGTAAGTCTTCCCATTGGTGTATTCATTGGGTTACTGAAGGGACATTCGTGGGCTTATCTGTCCATGTGGTGCACGGGGTCCAGCCCATGATAAGGGAGAAGGGGGTGGTTTTTGTCATCCCATTGGGCCATGAGTTGTGTGCAAATTCCGCAGTTGACAGCCACTCCGCCCAGTCGTTTTGTCGTTCATTACACCAGAATCGAAGATACTGCTCCAACCATTGGTTTGTTTGTTCAGATTGTCCATCTGTCTGCGGATGGTAAGCTGTAGAGATGTTCTGTGCAATGCCCAATGTTTTACACAGGGCCTTGGCAAATGTGGATGTAAATCGGGTATCTCTGTCAGATATGATCTTTTTGGGGAGACCATAGTGGCGGTATACATGATCCAGGTATAGTCTTGCCACTCCTTCCGCCGTGATTGTCTCATTACAGGGTATGAACAGGGCCGCCTTGGAACAATCATGGTCAGTGATTGTGAGAATGGTATCAAAGCCCAGTGATTCAGGTAGTTTGACGATAAAGTCCATTGCAATGGTTTGGAAAGGGGTTGACGATATGGGGGTAATGGGATATATTGGCGGGATTTTCGGGTGTGTATTTACTTTGTTCGCTTGACATGCTGCGCATCCTTGCACGTAGTTCTCAACATCCTTTTTCATGTTAGGCCACCAGTAGTCGCGTTTGGCAAGGGCATAAGTGTTGGCAATGCCAGGGTGGCCTGCAGAGGGAAGGTTGTGGTGAAAATGGATCACCCCCCTCTTAATGTTGTCGCCACCGGTGACAACAAGTCGATCTCCGTCTTTCCACCACAGGCCGTTTATTTCTTTCAAATTGTGCGCATTGGCCCATGAGCGACATACTTCCTGGTTCATGTTCTGTGACACTTGTGCCCACAGGTCCATATCGTGGAGGCTGACTATGGCGGTCTTCGCAAACACTCCCTCAGGAAGAACAATGACGTTGTTATTGTCATCCTCTCCGGTATGCATGTCCGGCCTTCGTGACAACGCATCTGCTCTCACATTTTGACTTCCCGCGATGTGTTTCAGGGTGAAGTTATACTCCTTGAGTTCCAGAACCTCTCGCGCTACACGTCAGCTGATTTTATGGGGTTCCTTCCAATACAGCAAATTGGAATGATCAGTGTGGATGACAGTTTTATGGGGGGTCCCTGCCAGGTAAGGCTGCCAGTGTTGCAATGCCTTGACGATGGCTAGAAGCTCTCTGTCCCAGATATCATAATTTCGCTCTGCCGGCGAGAAGGTTTCAGAGTAATATGCCACTGGATGAAGTGTCTGCGTGGCATCTCTTTGGTATAGTACTGCTCCATTTGCGAAGTGAGAGGCGTCTACTTCCAGCTCAAAGGGACGGCTTAAGTTGGGTTGAATGAGTACTGGTTCTGAGCTGACGATATCTCTAATTTGCTCAAATGCCTGTTGCTGTGCGGCTTCCCAATGCCATGGTACATCCTTCTTCAAGAGATCATTCAGTGGTCATGCAACGCCTGAAAACCCCTTGACGAAGCGTCAGTAGAAGTTACAGAATCTGATGAATGATCAGACATCTTTGACGCAGGTCGGTACAGGCCATTCTCGAATCCCTTGTACTTTGATGGGATCCATGCGCACTCGTCCTCCCTCCAGAATGACTCCCAGGTATTCGACGCTTCGTTGTTCGAAGGAGCATTTGGCTGGTTTGAGGTATAGGTCGTGTTCGTGTAGTATGTCTAGCACCTGGTGCACTCGTTCTCGGTGATGGCTTAGGTCGTCGGAGGTGGCTACCAGGATATCATCCATGTAGACCACGACTTCACCAGTAAGAATAAGGTCACAGAATATGTGGTTCATCATGGACTGAAATGTTGCTGGTGAATTTGTAAGGCCAAAGAACATTACATTCGGCTTGAACAACCCTTGATTCATTTTGAATGCCGCTTTACATTGGTCGCCTTCCTTGATCCTGACATTGTTGTAACCCCATCGCACATCCATTTTGGAAAAGAGGGATTTATCCCTCATGGTGTCGATGAGTTCAGAAATCAGTGGTAGGGGATAGGCATTCTTTACAGTGTACGCATTGATCTTTCGGTAGTCCTGGACAGGTTGTAGCTTGCCATCCTTCTTTTTGATGAAGAAGAAGGGCGAGGCATACTGCAACTTGGATGGGCGAATGTATCCCTTGGCCAGATGTTCTTCCAGGAATTCCGTGAGTGCAGTTTGTTCGGACTGGGACAATGGATAAATTTTACAATCTATTGCGGTCGGTGTATCAGGGAGAAGGTTGATGGCATGATCCCATGGCCATTCCGGAGGAAAGCGATGTGACTCTTCCTCGGAGAATACCTTCCAGTGTCGCTGGTAAACATCTGGTACTACATCGTGGTAGGTCTTCTCATTCTGTCCTTGTACTGCCTTCTGGGCCAACTCCAATGCTTTGGTGACATAGCAGTAGCCGGGATCCTCCTCTGTATGCACAGTCCTTGCTATCGGATGTCGAATTGCATAATCATAGCCTATCGACGTAATGATCATTGGATATGAGTCCTTGTCCATCGTTGTGTCAGCCCAGTTTATTTTTGGTTCGAAGGCTGCAAGCCATGGATAGCCCAAGATAAGATCTTCGTCTCCTAAGTCGGTAATCAGGAAACGAATGGTCCTTGTTATTTCCCCAACCTGGACTCTTAGATCCGTGTAGTGGGTGATTTTGCCAGCACGGTTGGCCGTTCCATCAATATTCCAAATATTCTTTTCCTGGGGAAGTGCCAGCCTTCCCAGGCCCATCATTTTAATAAGTCGTGGATGAATGAAGTTATCTGTGGCTCCAGAGTCCACTAATATATCTCGGTCGGCCGTCCTCTGTGTAGTTTCAAAATGAACTGGTATTTTTAATGACTTGAATCGACTAGCATACACAGAGGTAACATGGAGTGCTCGTGCCCAGGCCGATGGGTTTGAGCCTAACAAAAATCCTTTTTTGCAAATGCCTTTTCCACTAGGATGGCGCACACTTCTTCACTTTCCTTCATCATATTAGCCCATATATCTTGAGCTTTCTCCTCTTTTGATCATTTATCCACAGCGGGTGGGTTGTTATGAACAGGGGCTTTGGCTGTGGTGGTTGCAGCCATAACACGTACTCCCTTCTTGGGGCAATCCCGGGACATATGGCCTAGTGCTCTACAGCGGAAGCACCGTCCTTCCTTCATCAATGTCTGCCGTTCATCTTCCGTGAGTGCCGCCCGGGCTCGGGCGCGGTCTGCAGAGGTGTCCATAGCGTTTGGATCCCTCTGGGCATGCTGGGCGGGCTTCACTCCGAAAGCCGTTTTCCATTGGTCTCGCGTCTTTCCTTTTTTTGTATCAACTCCAAAGCGTGTTTGGAAGTCGAGGTAATCTTGTTGTTGTCGTCAGGCGGCGTCAACCCAGCTATCCCAGTCATGGGGATGGTGAAACTGGATTATGTTCTTGACCAAGGGATTTGGTAACCCTTGTGAAAAGAGGTCCAACGTGGCCTCTTCATCTGTATCGTAGCCAGCCCTATTTGCGAGACTTCTAAACTTAGCGACATATGCGTCCAATTCTCCCTTTTCCATTCTAAGGGACTTTAGTTCTCGGGCTGCCTTCTGCTTGGCCTGCCCATCCGTGAAGGCATCTTTAAACCGCTCAGCGATGGTCTCCCAAAGACCTTCACTAGTGGTACGACGCCCACTTTCGATTTGTTCATTCAGCCATTCCAGCTGTTCTATGGTCCAGTCGTCAACCGCATCCCCCCGAATCAGGGAAAGGAACAGATTGGCTCGTTGAAATGGATTGACAATCTGTGGGATGTCATGGTTGAAGTTCTTAAAGGTCGTGAACTCCAGCATGAATTTTTTGCTCTGTGAGCGGTCCCCGGTGAATGTCTGGGGAAGCACTCCTGATAATCGTCCGGATGGGGGAGGAATGTTTGGTGGTGCCACCACTGGGGCTGGTGGGGCAGGGTCTGGAAGCTGGGCGGCAATGGTAGACATGTTTTGGTAAAATGGGGTGACAGTGTTGGTGGATTGTATAGAGATCTGGGGAGTTGTCAAAGCAGGGGCTCTGAATGTGACAACTTCGGGTGCAACTGGGGCTGTAGACAACGCTAATACCAGTGCTTCTTCGCTATGTTCTTCTATGTACTCCTCTGGTTTGGAGTCCGTGACAATGGCCAGAGGGTTTTCTCTCCACGGGCCTAGTCCAAATTCAGGTGGGGCGGGTCCTGTAGTGACCCAAGAGTGTCGGCTGTCCGAGTATCGGATGCAGTACCAAACTCTCTTTTCGTTGTCATATTCTACTGGTTGGTATCTTCCGTCGTGATAGACGTAGTATCCAAACTCGGACTCAAAGTCTTTCCAGGTGGCAGAGCCAAGTACGTGCTGTGAAAGATTATTCTCGTCTCTGCATCCGATGAGTTCTTCCTGGAAGAGGGTCTGACTGCGGCTGGAAGCCACTGTGAGAGACTCGACTTGATGTTACGTCCGGTGTGAGACGTTCTGCACAACTTGTGCGACAGCTTTGTACGTGTGTTCAGATAAGAGATCAATAAGACCTCTTGGAGTTCGAGTGAATGAGTCAAAGTCAACGGGGCTGTTCCCGAGTGACAATGTTGAGCAGAAAGTGCCAAAAGCACTGAGATGATCGAGTCAAAGGTTTCAAGGGGAAGTCCAGAAGACAAACACTGATGTATTCAATAAGTCGAGTCTGAAGCTACAGTATAGTCTACAGCGGGCTTATATACGTAATGAGGTGAGCGTCTATTGATAAGGGATACGGAGTCAAGTGGGCCCGAATATACAAAAGCGGAGGGCGTAAAGCCTGGCTTCTGATAGGGTATTAAGTAAGTGTCCAGTCTTAGAGATAAAGAGATAAGTGATAAGGAAAGACATAAACAAGACATAAATGATGGTCATCATATGTAAATAGCGGTCATGGGGAGGGGAGCAGGGCATGTGAGGGGTCCCAGGACGGGGACGTGATCAAGAAGTGAAGGGTAGGTGGAAGGGAAGGGTCCGCAGCAGGGAGAGTGAAGAAAAGTGGGGTACTAGGCCCTAGTCGTAACATGCAGTAAGTGTAATCGCGTTAGCTACATTCTGTGAGGGATCATCTGTCATGGGGAAGGAAGGGTGTGGCAGAGGTGTTGGACTCGTTGGGGTGGCAGGAAGTGTCGGGGCATCCATAGGTTGTCTAAGGGCTGCCTTAGTTGCCATGTCGTTTATTGCTGCAATAGTCTGGCCAATGATGGCAGGTTCTGTGGTATGGATGGGAGTGTGTCGGGATGTAGTCATTCTTGGAGTGTTTCGCGTTTGTTTGGAAACAGAAAGGCGGGTTGTGTGCTTGTTGTGGGCCAGAATGAAGGTCTTGAGTGGGATAGGGAAGGGGAAAAACAGAAAATTTGCCCCCCATTTAAGGATGGCATCGACCCTGATGCTGTGGGAGAGAACTATGATACTGCGCAAGGAGGTCCAGGGTGTGACAGTTGTCCTGATTGACCCAGGAGTTCTCGCTTGCCGGATAGCCAACCCAGCTGACCAGGTATTGTAATTTCCTATTACGACCTACAAGTCTGTGGTTCAGGATGGAGGCGACTTTGTATTCTTCCTCCTGATTAATCAGATTGGGTGGGGGATGCAAAAAGTTGGGGCCATGGGCATCTGTTTCACAATAGGGCGATAGGAGATTGATGTGGAAGACATTATGTATCTTCAAGTGTGAAGGTAACAATAGGCAATAAGTGATGGGGGAGATCTGGGTCAAGATCATGAAGGGGCCGTAACATTGTGGGGCGAGTTTAGTCAAGGGAAAGTGTGTCTTGAGGTGTTTACCTTCTAGCCAAACTTGCAAGCCAACAGAAAAGGCAGGCTGGGGTGGTGGAGACGCGTGTGATCAGAATGCCTCTTCTGCTCAAGTGCGTGCCGCCAGGAGGTTTTGAATTTGAGCATCTACTTGTGGGACATCTGTGTCCACTGCCTGGGCACTCCAGGTAAGAGTAGTTCCATGGAGTAAAGCGTGTGGTGTTAGCTTAGTTTTATCATGCGGCCAAGAGTTATGAACATATTTGGCCAGTGGCAGGTAATGGGGCCATTGATGTTGATCGTCGCCGAGCCATAAGCATAGGTATTGTTCAAGCCAAAGATTCATTCATTTGCTCGAACCGTCTGTCTGAGGATGGAACGCTGTTGATAAATTTTGTTGGATTTGCAGGACTTTTGCAAGTGCACATGAGAAGTGAGATGTAAATCGGGGATCGCAATCAGAGATATTTCGTTGTGGGATGCCAAAGAATGGAAAAATATGTCAATAGTATAGTGTGGCTATTCCTTCACCCGTGATGTCTTTCGAGCATGGGATAAATCTTGTGGACTTTGAGCATCCTTGATCAACAATCGTGAGTACCGCATCATATCTACCTGACAGGGGAAGATCCGTAATGAGATCCATAGCAACATACTGAAATGGACCGGCGGAAGCCAGTACATCTAGCGGGAAGGAAGGGGCCTTTTTCGTAAGCTTCAGCTTATTTTCTTGGCATTTGGCGCATCCTCAGACGTAATCTTGTACGAATTCTCATAAGCCGGTACCTGAATATTCTTGCTGGACTTTTCGCATTGTCTTATCTATCCCCAGGTGTCCCGCTAGTATGTGGTCATGATGCCGTTGGAGGATCTCACGGCATTTGACTAAGGTTCCAGGAAATGGGAGCTTGGCATCAGAGATTGCATGGATGAACAGATTGGCAGGTAGGACAGTGATCTCATCATTGTTGTCCTCACCCTGATCGGCATCGGGTCGGCATGAGAGCATATCTGCAACGGTGTGTAATTTTCCTGGGACATGTTCAAGTGAAAACTCAAAGTCAGCAAGCTCTTGGAGCCATCAAGCCTGTCGTCAATTTAGCTTTTGGGGTTCTTTAAAATATTGCAAATTGTTATGATCTGTGTGGATTTGAACTTTGTGTCTTGCCCCCAGAAGGTACTGGTGCCAGGATCGGAGGGCAACTATAACCATGAACAATTCCCGATCGTAAATGTCCCAGTTCCTTTGAGTCACATCTAGGGTTTTTGACAAGTAGGCTACAGGATGAAGGCGGCCTTTGTGGTCTTTTTGGCTGAGAGTGGCGCCTAGGGCATATCCAGACGCATCCATGTCTACAATGAAAGGTTTGTCAAAGTCGGGTTGTGCCAGAACCGGTTGCGAGGTGACCCGCTGTTTCAACGTATTGAAGGCATCCTGCTCCTGACTTGTCCAGTGCCATGGGTTTTTCACGCTTGTGAGCATGTTCAGGGGTGCTGCGATCTTACTAAACCCCTGAATAAAGCAACAATAAAACTGACAGAATCCAAGGAATGAACGGACTTCCTTGACGGTGGTAGGCGTTTTCCAGGTGGCGACTCCTTCCACTTTGATGGGATCCATATGCACCTGATTAGCCTCCAGAATGAGTCCGAGATATTCAATGCACGTTTGTTTGAAGGAACACTTTTCCGGTTTGAGATATAGATCTAAGTTGTTGAGTTTGTCTAAGATGCGATGCACTTTATGGCAATGGTTTTGAAGATCTTGATCAGTATGGATCAGGATATCATCCATATAGACTGTAAACCAAGCCCTTCCTGAGGCATCATGCTCATTTAGTTCTTCTCTAAATTCTGCATTCATCATTGTTTGAAACGTTGCGGGAGAGTTTGTCAAGCCAAAAAACATGACATTGGGTTCATAGAGGCCGCGATTTGTTTTGAAAGCTGCCTTCCATCGATCTTCCAGTGCTATCCAAATGTTATTATAACCCCATTGGATATCCATCTTTGTAAAAAGTGTGCTTCCTCAAATGTGATCAATAAGCTTGGGAATCAGTGGGAGTGGGTATGTATTCCGAATAGTCCAGTCATTCAATTTTCAGTAGGGCATAGCACGAGTCCGGGTAACTCGCGAGTTTTTTGAGTAGAGCTGTGGGAAAACTCGCGGGTATTGATACTCGCAGATCCGGGTGATCTGTGGGAAAATACTCATGCGGATCCGGGTATTGATTTTGGCACCCTGGGTACCCGCACAGGTACTTGCGGAATACTCGTGGGAATATTATTATATAAAATTATTTTTTTACTAGGCTCGTCAACCTAGAACAGAAATGGCTGAAACATGGATTGAACCTAAGACCTCCGGGAACAAGCTCGGTCCGGTGCTCTAACCACTAAGCCACCCAGCCTCACTGGTAAAGACACACAATATATTATATATAGGGTTATGCAGAATTGATTTTATCACTTGTATCTATTTAATTGTGAACGCGTTTTGATCTTATCACTTATATTATCTTAGATGTATATCTTTAGTATCTAATTAATTGTGAACGCATTTTTGATCTTATCACTTAGATGTACATCCCAAGTATCTAATTAATTGTGAACGCATTTTTGATCTTATCACTTGTATTAGATGTATATCCTAAGTATCTAATTAACTGTGAACGCGTTTTTGATCTTATCACTTAGATGTATATTCCAAGTATCTAATTAATTGTGAACGCATTTTTGATCTTATCACTGAGATGTACATCCTAAGTATCTAATTAATTGTGAACGCATTTTTGATCTTATCACTTGTATTAGATGTATATCCTAAGTATCTAATTAAATGTGAACACATTTTTGATCTTATCACTTAGATGTACATCCCAAGTATCTAATTAATTGTGAACGCATTTTTGATCTTATCACTTAGATGTACATCCTAAGTATCTAATTAATTGTGAACGCGTTTTTGATCTTATCACTTAGATGTACATCCTAAGTATCTAATTAATTGTGAACGCATTTTTGATCTTATCACTTGTATTAGATGTATATCCTAAGTATCTAATTAAATGTGAACGCATTTTTGATCTTATCACTTAGATGTACATCCCAAGTATCTAATTAATTGTGAACGCATTTTGATCTTATCACTTGTATTAGATGTATATCCCAAGTATCTAATTAACTGTGAACACATTTTTGATCTTATCACTTAGATGTATATCCTAAGTATCTAATTAATTGTGAACGCGTTTTTGATCTTATCAATTAGGCGTGATCCCGGCATCTCTGTACCGACATGTGCCGACGCGTGCATTCTTAAGCCTACCTTCCTAGATAGGAAGGCAATGCACGGTCCGATCGGCGCACCCCACACTTCGCGTTTTTTCACATTTTTTCGCATTTCTATAGATATTGTAACTGATTCTTGTTTTATTTTGGATCGGATGCATGATCTGACTTGAAACTTCGTGGGATTGTAGTAATATATATATTCTTTCTGTGTATGCAAGATGAAGATCTCTGGCTGCCTCAAACCTTACAAGTAAACCTACGAGTATACCCACAAGTACTCAGATCCATGCAAGTATACAGTAGCCCACAAAACCATTCCAATGTTTGGCCATCCTGGAGAGATTGACCTACCACACAATGAGAATAATTTCCAAAATTAGTAGAAATTGGTAGATGATAGTGTAGCATCTAAGCTTCAATTAGAGCCTATACTAATGTCAATTGAGTCAGTGGTTCATAATATATAAAATGTTTTGTGAGGCATTATCATTGGAACGGTTTTGTGGCCAACATGTGAGATGACAAAACCGGTATCTGGTGGTCATGGGAATGCATTGACAGTCATGTGACAATGTTTAATAAGTTGAACACACACCAAATAATCATCAACAACACTTGCTTCTTACCATGCATGCCCTCTCTGCTGCCAAAAGGACTCACATCATCTCCCTCCTCACTTCAGGCAAATCTGCCCTTAAAGTGTCAACTATGACTGGCCATGGCACTATTATCATCTCAAGATGGGTCATAAATACTGCCCTTACCATCCCAAGTCAAATGGAGGGAGACCAAGGAAGCTGACAGAGAGAAATGCTCAGCATGCTGTTTGCCTTATCTCCTCTGGCAGGGCAGACACAGATGTGGAAGTGACTAGAGCACTTCAGAAGTTGTTAATGGGTTCCTCTATCAACATAATATGCCCATCCATCCTCCTATCAGAATTTCAAGCCATACCTGGCCCCTCCCATATCATACACCCCCATTCCATCATACAGTAACCCACAAAACCATTCCAATGTTTAACCATCCTGAAGAGATTGACCAACCACACCATAGGAATAATTTCCAAAATTAGTAGAAATTGGTAGATGATATTGTATCATCTAAGTGTCACTTAGAGCCTATACTGAAGTCAATTGAGTCAGTGGTTCATGATATATAAAATGTTTTGTGTAGCAATGTCATTGGATTGGTTTTGTGGCCTATTGCACTTATGATGGAATGGGGGTGTATGATATGGGAGGGGCCAGGTATGGCTTGAAATTCTGATAGGAGGATGGATGGGCATATTATGTTGATAGAGGAACCCATTAACAACTTCTGAAGTGCTCTAGTCACTTCCACATCTGTGTCTGCCCTGCCAGAGGAGATAAGGCAAACAGCATGCTGAGCATTTCTCTCTGTCAGCTTCCTTGGTCTCCCTCCATTTGACTTGGGATGGTAAGGGCAGTATTTATGACCCATCTTGAGATGATAATAGTGCCATGGCCAGTCATAGTTGACACTTTAAGGGCAGATTTGCCTGAAGTGAGGAGGGAGATGATGTGAGTCCTTTTGGCAGCAGAGAGGGCATGCATGGTAAGAAGCAAGTGTTGTTGATGATTATTTGGTGTGTGTTCAACTTATTAAACATTGTCACATGACTGTCAATGCATTCCCATGACCACCAGATACCGGTTTTGTCATCTCACATGTTGGCCACAAAACCGTTCCAATGATAATGCCTCACAAAACATTTTATATATTATGAACCACTGACTCAATTGACATTAGTATAGGCTCTAATTGAAGCTTAGATGCTACACTATCATCTACCAATTTCTACTAATTTTGGAAATTATTCTCATTGTGTGGTAGGTCAATCTCTCCAGGATGGCCAAACATTGGAACGGTTTTGTGGGCTACTGTAGGACTCGTGGCTCCGGGTGATCCGTGGGAACATACTCATGCGGATCCGAGTATGGGATTATCTAATCGAAATACCCACGAGTTCGGATCTGGGTAACTCACGAGTGCACTCGTGCTAGGCCCTAATTTTCAGTAGTCCTGGACCGGTCGTAATTTTCCATCCTTCTTCTTGATAAAAAAGAATGGAGAAGCATAAGGGGACTTCGACTCTTGTATGTACCCCTTCTGCAAATGTTCCTCCAGGAAGATGTTTAATGCGTCTTGTTCTCCTGGTCTGAGCGGATAGATCTTGCAATCCAAGGTTGCAGGGGCATCTGGCTTTAATTTGATCCTATGATCCCAAGGCCATGAGGCTGGGAACCTTTGTGCTTCCTCATCACTAAAGACCTTTCAGTGCTGATGATACTCCTGTGGTACGATCTGATCCCAAGATCTTTCTGTCTTATCTTTCGCTTTGATGGCCAATTCCTGTGCAATATTAAGGCAGGAGATCTGTTCATCTGGTACAGTGAAGGAGATTGACTGCATGAGTTGTCCTGAGGTCCAATTGATACTGGGGTTGCTAGCCACAAATCATGGATATCCGAGGATCATATCATCTATTCCAATGGACGCTATGTAGAATCGGTGTCATTGGGTGTCTTTTGCAGTGGTAATAAGGAGATCCATGCATTGATCTATTTTGTTTGTAGCATTAGGAGAGCCATCCATGTTTTGTAACTTCTTGGGAATTGTTAATCGTTTTATGGGGAGTTGATATTTGATTACTGCTCGGTAGCTGATAAAATTCTCAGTTGCACCACTGTCCACTAGTGCTTCTATTGTGGCCTTTCGATTCACTCCATGTAAGGGAACAAACAATTTCATTGATTTGAGTGGTGATCTAAATACATGGTGTGAGACTAGAGCCCGAATGAGGGCCGCATCATTCAGGCAATATAAAAATCCTCGTTTCCTTTGAATTGGTCTTGCAGCTCAAGATGTTGCTTGTCTGTCATTGTCTTTAGGACCGTGGCGAGTGTTGACATGCTGATGGTGGGGGTGACCGACACTGGGGAAGTTGCGGGCGTTCCATTAGATCCATTGGGTACCGCCGCAGTCATGGGTGGGACTTCCGAGATGGTGGCGGTCTGGGCTGAGCTATTTGGGCTTGATCGGGGTTTTCTATTGGGGCAATCTCGAACCAAATGCCCTCGTCATCTGCACTCAAAGCATCATCCTTCCTTTTGGTACTGTTCCTTTTCCTCCGTGGTAGTTGCTTTCCTAACCACATCCACATCCATTGCATTTGGGTCCTTTTTGCAATAGAATGTGAACTTATTTCCCCAAGGTGACGGGGTAGTGACTGTTTTATTCCTAGTCAGGCTTTTCATAAAAACCCAATTTGTGTGGTGACGTCGAGCAGATGCTGATGCTTCTTCGAAATTTTCCGGCTGATCTTGCATCAGCATTGTTGCAACCAATTGGGTTGGTAAGCCACAATAGAAGTATTGTCGTGTGGCTGTGTCGTCAATGTGTAGTCCAGCCCAAATTGCTAAGTCGCGGAATTTGGCAATATAGTCATCAATATTTCCCTCCTTCATTTGTAATTTTTCAAGTGCTTGTAACACTTTTTGTCCTGCTGTGACGTCTGTCCATGCGGCAAGAAATGTTTGCCGGAATGTTTCCCACACATTTACAACTCTGATTCATCCTGCATTAATGTCGGCCAGCCAGTATACTTGTTCCTCCACCCATCAATCTACTTTTGGACCTCGGATTATTCCTAATGCGTAGGCCACCTTGGATCGCTCGTTCTGGACTAGGGGCACAAATGCATTAAGGGCGAAGTGGAGTTCGACCAAGGCGAACCATCGTTTCGTGTGGGCCCTGTCACCATCAAAATAAGAGGGAGGGGCTCCTTCCATACATCCTCCCTGTGGCATTGGGACGGGAGCTCCCTGGGGGTTTCCTCCTGGATTCCCTCCAGGGTTTCCTCCTGGATTTCCTCCAGGGTTCCCTCCTGGATTCCCTCCAGGGTTTCCTCCTGGATTTCCGCCTATGTTTCCTCCTGGGTGCCCATTTGGATCTCCTCCAGTGTTACGCTCAGAGGGGCGTACGCGGTCGAGTGCGGGCGGCTAGGTCACAGAGACAAGGTTGGGACGATCTTGGGTCGATGCAGAAGACAATAAGTCCGACGCAGGGTCTACCAGAGTCACAGGCTCAGTGTACAAGTCACACAGGACAAGTACCAAAGGGACGAGTTCGGGTGGTGAGATGCAAGGAAGGAAGTTAAAGGTCCACAAGGCTACTGATTGTCACAGGAGCTCAAGATGGGGAACATCTGAGCGAGACTAGCTAGGGTATATATACATGCTGGTACTAGCTTAGTCATCCGTTCTTATCAGGCTTATCTAGACGCTTGTGGTTCTGGACGTGTGACTATGGAACCTTCCATCAGAACCAGTGCCACCATCTTCCCACGTCAACTAAGGTTCAGGGTCCTTCTGTACACGAGGCATCAAACCTTACTGTCACGTGATCTCCTTCTGTACCTCATGCCGTATCTGTCTTCTGGACTTCGGCGTGGGACATCATGACTAAGCCGGCGATGTCCTTGCGGACCCCGCGCAGCTGCTGTCACTGCTTGTGTGTCCCCCACATCTTGCCGTCTGTTTGGTACGCTGGGTAGGTCGTAACATCCAGGGTGTCCACCTGGGTTTCCTCCTGGTGGGCCTCCTAAATTAAGAGGGTCATTCTTTGGTTGTCTCGTGGTATGACTGAGTTGGGTATGTGTTCGTCCTGGTTCGGTGAGTGTAATGGTGGCCATTTCTTCAAGAAGGGGTGGAAGTCTGGATGGGAGAGGTGCTGTGGGGGTTTCGGTTTGGGGGCTTTCAGCAGGGGAATCACTTGTGAGTAATGCAAAGTGATTTTGGTTTTCGAATGGTATGTCTCCAAATCTTTGTCTGGCTGACTGTTCTGGTAGGTTTCATTCTGGTGACTGGTAGTTGAGGGATTCATCGTCTGTCAAGGAGGCCGAGGAGGTCAAAGGGGTCTGGGGTTCACATGCCGAATACGACGTGATTGTTCTGGGTTTGTGCAAGGGGACGCATCATTGGTTGCCTTGCAGTTTCGGGTGAGTGGTTCTGTTTTCTGTGAAGTCTGTAAGTCTGTTCTAATGTCACAGCCAGGTGCTAACTGTGTGCAAGTCAATTTGCATCAAGGAGGTTAAATCAAGTGTCAATGCTTCAAGGTGATCACCAAGTCATTCAAGCTCTGGAGGTCGCAGTGGACACACGCGCGAGTCGAAATTGGACAGAGATGCGCAGTCTTGTCACTAGATACTGGGGACGAAGACTCCTAAGGCGCGGCTTGTTGACACAGGACGTGTCTGGAGATGCTTCAGGCATCTAAGGTTCGCTTCAGCTGTAGATTAGATTAGATTAGATTTCGGAGTATCGGACTTTTTATGTTATCTTTATTACACTTCCTTTTCTTCTTACTCAGCTGATTAGTGATGGACTTAGTAATGCGCAGTAAGCATGTGATATCTC
>WTXG01000196.1:0-69230 GCA_022496185.1 Multifurca ochricompacta | reverse complement strand
TCAGCGCCTTCGCCTTCAACCAACCTACAATCCCTCTCAACTGGACCACGCAGTATGCATGCGCAGTCGATGTGCCATCCCGCATACTCGCCAACGTGGTGACTACCCAGTACACGGATAACATGCCTGCATCATGTATTCAGCGCTGTGACGCAGCGGGGTTCTCTTACGCGGGAGTCGAATACAGCAACGAATGTCACTGCGGGACAGGACTGGTCGGCACGCCAGCTTCTGCACCAGTCTCTGACTGCAACATGACGTGCACTGGTGATCCGACCTTGTCTTGTGGGGGTCCTGGCGCATTCAGGCACGACTTCTTCATTTTCTGCTTCTGTTTTACCTTCATATGCCAGAATAGCCCTGACGCCAAATTATACAGATCTATAAATCCCCGGCCCTTCCGCCCGGTTGGTGGGGCCTTCAAGGGTGTTATCTTGACACGCCAGACTCTCCGACATTTGGTTCACCAATCGCACATCATACCATCGATACCAACCTTGACCCCATCAACCAGTGCGTTCCGTATTGCGCGCACATCGGATACCCGTGGTTTGGTGTGGAGAATGGGACAGACTGCCAGTGCAGTTTTGGGCTCGCTCCTGGCGCGCAGCTCAGGTCGCAGGACGAGTGCACTTCAATTTGCCCGCCTCCACCTGGGAGGGAAATGAGAACTGTGGAGGGTTCCAGCGGATGTTGGCGTATCGATTTCGACCCTTCTAAAGTGCAATGAGCGCGTTGACGTTTTAGGGATTTTTGATTTATGGGTGCAGGGAACCGCCTAGCAGAGAGATTCTGAGCCACCGATAACTAATGTCACGAGCAGCCTTGCCGTCCCAAAGTGGCTTTAATTATATCACCATCCTTTTTTGATTTTTCAATTGATGAGTGCGCAGCGGCGAGTCTATGCACAAGACGAGCTAAGCCCAGTGAACCGTGAGGACTGAGGATACAAGGATACACGCAGAGACCCGGTATCACTAAGAGTTACCGGTAATGTTTTCGTGCAGGCTTGCATCACGCTGTTAATAACATTCGTTGGCCTCTTCAGAGAACATATTCAACAAGTTTGAAAAGCAGGTGCAATCCCAATTGCAATCGCAATAGCAAACGCAATCTACTCGTAACTACTTAAGTCCTGGTGGCTATCTCTGGCTATCGCAAATTGGATTCAGAGAAACAAACCAGGAGCGCACAACGCGACTCGCAATTCAGCCTGGCTACTATTGCATTACAACGGGTTGAGATAGCCTTTTGCCACCTGGGTGGTGGTCCTTGTGAAGTTCGTCCACCGACAACCTCATGTATCCAGCTAATTATGTAATATTCGGAAAGCGAGATGAATCAACACGTACAGCCAAGGTGGGGGTAAAGGATAGAAAGATTTAGGTTTCTAACTACGAACAAGTGCCATGAAAGTGGTGAATTGCAAGAAAATAAACAAAAAAGCTATAATACAAAAACGACAGTCGTGTCTTTTGGTCCCGGGTCTTGCAATTCCACGAGCTCTTCTTCAGGCTTCAGGATTTCTCTTCATACCCTAGCAAAAACCTGTGCGTTTGTTGACAATGTGTCGTCCTTTTTATTTCTAATCAGTCCGTTTAAATCCCGTTTATTTACGGCATTTGCGGTATTTGTCCCACTAATGGCGGCAGCAGGAAGCGGGCATTGCGGCCTGAACCACCGTTCTGGTCTGGTCCTTCCCACGCCTACGGCAATGTCACAACTGTCACATGTCGTGACACTCCCCACATCCATCCCCCTAGCCCAGAGTAATATGTCGATGTATTCTTTGTCGTCAAAACCATCAGGAAACTCACCATTAAATCGCACGGAACTTTCCCGTTTTTTGAATGTCGGCTCTCACCCAGCGGTCACCTGTTGCACAGCCGCCGATAATGAGAACCTACGGTTCTCGTGGGCGCCCCCTATCGGGCATTATTACGGCGCCAATTCCACAACCGAATTTGAATTGAATTATATTGCGAGATGCCTGCAGTGTGCGTGCCTGTCCGCAATGCGTACATTCCTCTTTATTCGGAAAAACATGCCTAGCGGGTTTATTAGACGCTTTAAATCTCAGCTGGCCACCAACAGACAGACCTTCTTTGGTGCGCCTTTGAGAGTGGCTTCAGCAGTCATCCCCATACCAGGCAAGATCTAAAGCATCATGTCTAAGTCCATCCAGGATCGCCCCACGATATGTAAGATATCCTTTTATCATTAGCAGTTTTTGACAAACGTGATGGGGATTCACTGTCGGCACCATTTCCTACGACAGCCCAAATTGAACCGGTTTATGACCATGTACCGTCGCCGTCGCCGTCTACACTTCTTCGCAGCACACATACGGAATATTTAACACCAATTGCTAACGGGCCAACTGCGACGACTGCTATCACGACTTCGTATCAATCATTGGACCACCTCATCTCACCCGTTCTGCCACTTCCGCCTCCAAACCTAATGAAAGGTAAGGAAAGTATTCCGTGAGTTACCCACATACGAGGACTCATTCACTTCAATGGTACTAGCCACACGCTCTGCTCGCCGTATCGTGACTACCCACCCCATCCTGTGGAAGCACATAAACCAGCTCTTCGTGAAGACCTTTCTTGGTCCGTGAAAGGGATGTATCGCCTTCTCGATCTTATCACGGAACAAGGAAGCAGCGGCATCGGTGATTAATATTTTGCACAATGTTCAATGATGCTTATAGCGTCACTAGTTCACAAGGTCGTCGTCCCTCAACAATCTCTCCGAGCATTCGTCAACACGCTCTCCCCTGGCGCTTATTCTTCTATCACGAATGTCAACTTCCAAGTACTGGACAACCTCATGTTCAAGCCGATTGGGATTTATGGTTCCAAAGAAGAGATTGTGAGGTTTCTCTACAAAATAAGTGCAGTCGATAAGAAAGTGTATGTGTTTCCTCCTCGTACCTGCCCAAACTAATGCTGTTTAAAAAGGGCTCAAATGTTGCTCAAGAAGCAAAACGACTCCATGACCAAGGATGCTAGTCCCATTCTGAGAACAGGATTATACGTCGTGCGCTCATTCGCGTCCACCGCCTCTGAGCAAGCTTATATCTTGTACTGGCCGGAAGACACAACATGGGACGACCAGACAGCCTCTCCCATCCAGCGCAATAGAGTTATGTTCATGAAGTAGGGTTTAGTTTTTCAATCACCCTCTTATCTAGACTTCAAGTGATTGAACCTGCGTAGATATCTCACTAGACTATGCGATCAACTGGTTTGTTTGCTTTCAAAGGCGCATTCACAAGCCATTATTTGGGGTGACGACGACGCCAAACGCAATGACGGTGACGACGTGTTGTCTTACTCAAGAAATGAAGACCCAGAACAGCTTCTTCGCTCCGAGGCGATCAAAATCAAAGATCAGGAAGAGAATATTGTCGCTCGACCAGGGTTCATGGTACAGTATTTCATAACCAATAAACCACTCCCTTATTAATTACAATCTCTTCTCGTTCTAAGATAAACACCACACTTCTCACCAAGAAGTCAGCCCCACCCGGAGTGCACACAAATCCCAGGATTTCATCTCCAATACCACTTAATGGAGAGGAAGTGCAAGGTTTCATGACGGCCAAGTTCAGGCCGGCGAAGACGTTCCTGAAGCCGTTTATCCATGATCGCCAAAGTGCTTCTCAGATCCGCCTCCTTTTGTGAGTTTTGGTTGGCCTTCCAAACATCTGTTTGATTAAATCGCCTTTCAGGGGTGACGCAGCGTTATGTCTCTCCGAGACCCTGGGCGACACGTCCCTGAAAACCATGTTGGACCTCATTGCACAGTTCCCGGAAGAGTGCAAAGCTTGGGAGAGAAAGAGAAATGAGATAACGAAACGTTTCCGGAAGGACCGAGCGCGACGTGAGGTGAAGAGCGAGGAGAGGGAGCTGGGCACCCTTCGGTCCGAATTTATCCGTGAAATAGAGGGTCTGTCTAGGCAGCGTTCCAGATCGTACGTTTCCTCCAGTCTCACGAAAAGGGTGATAGCTTATCACCGATTAGGCGTAGATTTATTTGTGTTGACAGTTTCGAAATCAAGAGGGAACACTTCTATTCCCCAGGTTTGTTAGATTACTCAATTCGGCTAATGGCACATCTTATTCGCTTGACTAGACTATTATCTTATCCACGGCCGTCAAGAGTCTCTACAAGAAGAGATGATTGAATATCATGTTTATCTTCTGCGTTTTCCAATCGAAGAAAAGCAAATTTTGCAGCTCGATCCTTCTTATGTCCCGACACCCGTTTTAGACGAGCAATCATCACAACCGTGGCGCGTTTCTTCTCAGACCCCCGTTAAGTAAGACTTTAACTGATATTGCGTATTTAACCCCTTAATGTTACCGACCAGTTACGTCCATCTTTTAAAAGGGGATCAAATCATCGTAGTCATTGTCGATTCTGAGGGATGGGCCTTGGTCTTTGTCGATCATCTAAGTCGCATCCATACTGTCATACAGCAGCGCTCATGTGTGGAGCGCTTAAACCTGGGCACAATTAGTCAAACCTTTATTTTTGCCTTCGACGAGTCGAAGGATATGTTGGCAATATACGCATCTGCCAGGGTGCGCCCATACTTGTGCTGGTCTCCATCTCTGTACGATGACTGTCTGCCAGATGCAGCTCCATATAGTTTCGTTAAACGCCTTTCTGGGAGCGGGGCTTAGTGGATTACGTCGTCTATCACAGTGGCGCAGCCGATCATCTCATGAACCCATAGACCTCCTTCAATTCTATCATCACAGAGTCTCCATTATCCACTTGTGTTTTGTTCACGGAAGCCAAGAGATATTATTCGTGGACTCAAGTGCTCGCGCGGCCGTTTTTTCTCTGACTACACCTACGCCACAGCCCAGGTATCCAAGCAGTCGGCTGGAAATTGACTATAGACTGTTGCAGTCCAAGTATCCACGATTCTTCCAGTCTTTTCTCTTATATTTTAATACATCTCTTGTAGGACCCCTCCATTGCAACTGCCTCAGGTACCACACGCCATCTACTCCTCTCCGGATGGGTCACACGTACTCTTTGTCTTAGGGCGAGGCGGGAAGTCTACTGTGATAGCACATCGCTGGTCTACTTTTGGATCCGTTGATGGGACTCCTGTTACACTCCCTGACTTCCGCGTTGACCTTCGGACGGCGCTTCTCACGTCTATCGTCAATCGAAACAACATCCATCTCATTGGTCTTGACCTGACATTGCAGTTCTGTCGGTCTTTCGTCCTTGACTTCACCTATAAGCAGACAGCATCTACTTCCCGGAAGCTAATACCTGGTGTGTCACTCACCCATAGCAAATCGACTACGTACAACTCTGATAATCATAATCCCATAGAGGAACCGATATCCGGTGCGTCGTTAAGCCCTAGCAAACAGATTGCCTATAAATGTCTGATCACCGCAATCTTATAGAAGCCTCCCTCCGCATCCGCAATGCTATAAAAGCCGCCCTAGAAATGGAGTCTAGTACGTCGTCCAATCATGAAAACAGACTACGTACAACTGCCTGATTACTGTAAACCTTAGAGACTACTTCCCAAGAGCCGCCGCCCAGTTCGTCGTCCGACCATAGCAAACCAGCTACGCACAACTGTTTGATTGATTGTCACTCTGATGTCTGGAAACGCTTTCCTGTTGTGCCAGCGGTAAAACATCGTGCTATAACATCTCCTGGCGTACGGCAACAGAAGGCACTAGTATTTGTCACCGACAACGACCAGCTATCCTTTCCTTCCCATTTTTCTGACATTGTTCGCTCCTTTGAAAATACTTCCCGGAAACAAACAGACGGAGAACTCGGGAGTATCGCTGTATCAACGTGCACCTTTGCCTCTTTTGCGCGCCAGTTCCGGTCTAATCCGGACTGGGCGGCCTCCCGTTTCCGGGCTGGAGAATGGCTGGTGGACTTTCTTTGCCTTATCCCTATACAAATCGCGATCACTCACAAGAGCAGATTCATCCCGCTTAATGATGGCGTTCTGTTAGAGAAGCCTGAGCCTGAGCAAATGCAAGCGGAAGCATCACGGGGTCAGGGAGAAGCACTCAGACACGCGGTAGACAGAGTCGAGGACGGATTGTCGCTTGGATGGTATGAGTCGATATTCCAGTCTTATTGGTCCTCGAAAGTAAAGTCCCTTACTACCATCTTCCGGAGTTGTCCTGATCGCGTTCCTGTGATCCAGCCCGTAAAAGTTATATCGTCAATGGGAGAGCAATCTGTGGGGAAAAGCTTTGCCCTGAATCATCTTGTGGACTCTGCATTTGCGGGGAGTGCGATGCGTACCACTGGTTGGTTTCCAGGATGTTTATGCTTCGAGAGTACAAATTGACCACGTTCAGATGGCGTCTGGATGTCCCTCTCTCTCACGGATGATGCGGTCATAGTAGCACTGGATTTTCAAGGCGAGCTTGATCCCACCTGTCGCAACTGATGTGCTCAATCTGAGTTACAAAATGATCCAGGGGTACAGAGTCCTGAACATTCAGATCAGGAGGATATGCTTCTTGTTCTCTTCAGCACTGCCATCTCGAATCTCGTGAGTGAACAACTTCGTGATCGTTTCTGTGACGCTGAACTTACGTCACACGTAGGTTCTATTCCGCAACGATTTTGCTCTGACCAGAGATATTACTGGCCTCTTCAAGCCCTTCCAATTAAGCGCGTCTATTTTGGACCCGTCATCCAATCCGTCACTCTTCCAGTCCACGCTTGTAGTCATTATCAAGGTGGGTAAGCACCGTCTTGAGTGATCCCGTCCGTCATTCATTTCACCTGCAACACCCAGGATGTTACTGACTCGGACAGAGATGAAGTGACCAAAGAGTGAGCCTCTCAATCACGCGTATTCGTCTCCTTCGCTAATAACATTTAGATTTTCTCTCACTCTCGAGAAATTAGTTGAGGAAAGAGGCTATAATTTCATCACCCACCTTCACAGAGGGGGTCACAATATTATTCCGTGGCCGGCGATCGAGTCGAAGGAATTCTACACGCTTTTTGGTAGTATCAAACAGAGGCTTGATCAGCAGCCAACATCTCATCAAAGTGCTAGGCAATTTTTGCACACGTTGAAAATATTGATGGCCGAGCTGAAGGTTTGTTTCGACTCCTATCCGCTTATGTGACTTACTAATTGGGGGTGCGGCGTACCGAGTAGTCAACTGCTCCTTTAACCCTACTTCAAAAACCTTCCGGGGGAAAGAGTCCCGAATCCTCCACCGATAGTTCTCAAGGCCACTTCTTGCGTCTCCAGGCTCGTGCAGCCGAGCCTTCTGGAATTTCTCGCGCGGGGCCAGTTGGAATTTCCCCATCGTATAGTGAGAAACTCGAGGAACAGTTTACACCTAAAGAGTTCGAGGCAGAGCGCAAGGGCGGAGTGGAGACTAAGCAAGAGGTTGGGCAGCCCAGAGAGAGAACCCCCCAGTCCCCAAGAGCGCTAGACAGTGGTGGGGGCGGGGGAGGTCCAGCCGACACTACAGCACCGCAAACAGAAGGAGAGGCCGAGCCTGAGGGTTTACGAGAGGAAGAAACAGAATGGCGATATGAGTTGGCCACCCGTCGGAAATGGGGAAGCCGCAGAGGAAAGAAGACGGAGATTGGTATGGAGGTGGAAGAATGGCAATTGGAGGTGTATCACGACACACTCGAAGAGTCAGCAATCCTCGATGCAGAAGGGGGAGTTGCTACTGGACAGATCCCTGAAATAGCTCTTCCTGAGGACGAGAGAAGTTACGGCAAGCGAAGGGAGTCGGTGGTAGAGGCGCCTGGGCGGAAGCAGATATCCAAGATTTAGAGGAGAGCCTCCAAGCGAGAGAAGAAGACCTCCGGAAACAACTGGAAGCAGTTAGACAGAGACGTGAGGCAATCCGCCAAAGAGGGTCTGTGGTGGGTCGTAGAGTACCAGGCCTTCGACAACAGTTGCTCGCTTCAAGTACAGAAAGGGAACTTTGGGAACAGAGGTTCGGAATGACGACACAAGAGCTGGAGCCGCAAGACAGTGAGATGGAGGTGGAATCGGACATGCTTTCTTTATCAAGCCAATACACTGTCAGAAGTGTGGTGTCCTACAAAGAGCGCGTCAACCGAAGACCTGTTCCTAGGGATAGATTTACTGACTTTCCTACTATGGAATAAATTTGTGAATTCGGGTCTATTCTACGCACGGAGGACCGAAATATTTCTGTACGTAAGCCCCACTCAGCCTTTTGTGCTTGTACTAAGTGCTAACAGTAGCCCGCTTTCAAAGTGTTACATAATTTAGACTTTCTATCCTAAAGACCGAGTCCCTTGCTTTCTAGCCCATGACGAGAACTTGAATATTGTCAAACATAGAATGAGGCAAGCCACCTGCCACACTCTTTTGGCAGAATGGCCGACAAGAAAAGGCCCAGAAACATGACCTTGCCAGGTTGGCCTAGGCATGCGGTGGGCCGGTCCCAATCCCGTCCAGACCAGAAATGGTCTGATAATCATATGCAGTTGACCGATCCTGTCACGGCGAGAGTGTGTCCTTGCCTGTAGCAAATGACTCACTCATTACACCGTACAAATTTTATGTACAGAGAGAGAGATATGACCGTGACCGACACTTTTGACATATTGGAAGACGGCGCCGCGTGCTACCAGTTTGCCTGTTGGATGCCTCTCCGCTCTCGCTGATCCCATGGTCTTGATTGGGCTTACAAGCTCCGTCATCTACTTTGAAGCCTTCATTTCCGCGTCACCGCGCCTCTGGCTCTATTCGAACTTCAGCCTACAATGCTCTGGCAACGCCACATGTAATATCTCTAATATCCCCATAGACCCTAAGGACCTCTTTATCTCTCCGGGAGCCGACAGCTCCGAAGCGCCATCTGACGGTTCTCACGGAAGATAGGAGAAGCGAACTCACTTCTCCCCTTTGCAACTGCCCAGCTGATCTCCTGGGCTGCAGAAGTATTGTCCACCTGGCTCGGATCTGTCAGTGCACGACGTGGTTTCAGTCAGCGAGCGCTCAAGGCTACCTCTTACGACCGTTCTACGCCCTACATTCTGCCCTCACGCGCTGATGTGTGTGCCTTAAATAGGTGAATGTCAGGTTTGAGCTTGTTATGTCTGCCCTCCATTGCGTGCCTAGTACCTTGGCATCACTGACCGTTGTACCTTTAACTTGACTCTCACCTCATAAAATGGCCATCTACCTTCAAGGTTCAATCAGTCACTCAAGCTCCCTGACTTATCTATCGCATCATGAAACGGCTTGCACTTTTCGTCGTTACCTCCTTTGTTCTCAGCGCCTCCGCCTTCAACCAACCCGTGATCCCTCTCAACTGGTCCACGCAGTACGCATGCGCAGTCGACGTGCCATCCCGCGTAATCGCGAACGTCAAGACTACTCAGTACACGGACAACACGCCTGCATCATGTATTCAGCGCTGCGATGGGGCGGGGTTCTCGTACGCTGGAGTCGAATACAGTAACGAATGTCATGTGGGACCGGGTTGGTCGGCACGCCAGCTTCTGCACCAGTCTCTGACTGCAACATGGCCTGCACCGGCGATCCTACCTTGTCTTGCGGGGTTCTTGGCGCATTCAGGTAAATATGTCTCTTTCATAGTCTCTTCGATACGTAGCTCAGACTCTTTGATGATGATAACTCAATCGTCCGTCCATGCAGATCTACAAATCCCCGGCTCTTCCACCCGGCGCGTGGACTTTGCAAGGCTGCTTCCTCGACACGCCAGCCTCTCCAGCCTTTGCTTCACCTGTCGTGCACCACACCTTTGATACCAACCTCGAACTAGACTTAGAGTGCATCCAATACTGCGAGCACATCGGATATCCGTTCTCCGGCGTGGAGAACGCGAGCGATTGTCAATGTAGTTTTGGGCTCGCTCCTGGTGCACAGCTCAGATCGCAGGACGAGTGCAACTCGATTTGCCCGCTTCCACCCGGGGAAGGGAACGAGTTCTGCGGAGGGTTCCAGCGGTTGGCAGTGTTTAAGTATCAACACAACTGAAATGTGATCGATGATGAACCAGTATGACTTTGAAAATTTGATCTATGAGCGGCAAGTACGTGTACGGTTAGGGTGGTGAATCGTTTCGATTCAAATTCACCACATGTTAACAATGTACAATAAGGTTAGGATCAGTGCACAGCAGTGCAGAGTAGGGTGGCCTTTGTTAATGAATTATCAATAAAATATTCTTTTTTCTTCATATATCAAAACAGGTACTCACATTCGCATCGATATGTCGCCCATCACAAACCAAGAACTGTGATGTACTTGGTCGTCATCCTGATGCCCATGAGCGACAAAGCGGCCAACAAGATAACGAAGGCCCCCTAGGCTACTGTAATTATATAATCATGCTAAGTTGGCTGGCCCTCACAATTAACAAACAGTACATAATGTCTCAAAGGTGATCCTTCTTTTGTTTGAGGATTACATCTTGTTAATCTAAATTGTAATGGTGTTCTACCGCCAGCGAACACATGCCGATGGACATGGAGCCAGTTCCCAGTTTTTTTCATATCTTATCAAATTTCAAAGATATCTAGCAGAAGTATCGAGGAGTGTCTCAGGAGGAATAAAAGACATAGTATCTCTGCGTGGGAGGCAGAGAACATACAACGCTCAAATAGACACTTACATCTGCCCGAGATACCAAAAAATGGAATGAAGAGGACAGTTTGATGAGTTAGAAATTACATAAATATTACAGAAGCCGAGAGAGGGTCGCGCACGCGTAGTTCATCTTCATCCTTCACCCACAGTTTCCGCTCCAAACCCATTAATCACTAACCCCCGCATGCCCCATGCGGACATATCTCCACAACCCCCCCCGCACATCAGAGTGCAAAAAAAAAATAATTAGAATGGAATAAAATTCAAGCTACTTATTGCATTGTGACCTGCTCCTTGAGCCATTTGTACCATTACATCCCATCGGCACGCCTACTTCCGTACCCGCCCAATCACCGCATCCGGCGCATACCGTGGGATTACCTTAGGGTCATGGAGCATGTTGAACTCCTCTGTCGCATCACGGCCCCGTAGATCAAAATGGCCTTTTCCCCACCTGGGTGATCCGGTAGGAAGCTTGTCACGTCAAGAACCTGGCCATCAATCACCACCCAGAGGTCGTCCTTTTTGTTGTGCTTCGCAACCTCCTCCAGCGTGTATGTCTTTGCGCCGGAACTTGATGCTGCTGATGACCCAGCGTCTGAGCTCGACGCCTTCGTCTCGGGCTGCGGGGCACCAAGATGTGCGGCAACGCCGGCTACACGACCTGCGGCCCGTGCGCTCACGTCACCATAATTCTGCAGGAGGTACGCTGCGGCAGCATCGCCCGCAACACGCCCAAAGACGACGCAGCCAAGTAACGAAGACCCGCCGAGTCGGTTGGCACCATGCACACCACCGGCAACTTCACCCGCAGCGAACAAGCCCGGGAGCGGGGAACCGCCCTGTGCAAGAACACGGGCCTCATGGTCAATCTCAAGACCACCCATGGTGTAGTGAAGTACAGGAGTCATGACGGCAACGTGGAATATATCATTGAGGGACCAGTTATCATCCGAGAAGAACTGTTCATGATATTTAGTAGGGTGCGAGATAGAGAGAGCGGGTAGACCGGACCTTCTTCGCGAACTTGTCTTTCTTGGCCTTCGCGGCCAGGTTATAATCATCAAAGGTCTTCTTGAGAACAGCAGGAGACAAGCCGAATTCCTTGGCAAGTGCCTCGCCCGAGTCGAACCTCTTCATTAACCCGCGGCCGACGTAGTGCTTGCAATGCCACTCGATTTCCTTGCTCGACTTTCCGTTGAGGACGAGCCGGATCGGGTACTTGCCGTTCTCCCAGATCTTTCCAGTCACGAAGTCACGATGTTGGAGCTCGTCGACGAAGCGCTGGCCCTCATTATCGAGCAAGAGACCACCGACGCCGCGGAGAGCCTCGGCAGCAAGGAACTTGACCTTGGCATCGGGTTCCTTGGGGTCAACGAGACCGGTCGGATGTACCTGTACTTTCTCCATGTCGATGGCACTTGCACCAGCGATGATAGCAAGCTTGTGACCATCACCGGTAGAGTGTTCGCCATTGGTTGTTGGGAGGTCCCAAAGCTCGGGACGATACTTCTTCAACAATGAATCGCTCGTAAAATCGGCAGCGTAGCCACCAGTGGCGAGGATGACGGGCCCAAGTGCGGTGGACGTTTTGCCACCCTGGATGTACTCGACACCGGTTACGGTGCCGGATTGGTCCTTGAGGAGTTTGGTGACGCGAGCCTTTTTAAGGATCTTCACACGGTCAGGAATAGATTCTGCAAGGTCCTCGAGACGTTCAAGTTGAGCGTAGGTGATGACCATTCCGGGGAATTGGGCATCACCACGGTGTGTACGGGGTTGAGAATGACCGCCGAGGCGGGAGACCTTTGAGAGGTCGAGGCCAAACTTGTTCTGAAGCCAGTTTACGGCGTCGCCTGAGCGACCAGTAAGAACACGGATGAGGTCATCACGGGCGAGATCGCGGGCCTTTGAAAGAGGAAACCAAGTTAGAATGGCATGGCGAATAAGGAGTGAGTAAGAGAACGCGCACTGAATGCTTAGTGTCTTCAAAGAAAATCTTTGCAGAATCTGTGATGCCATGATCTTGCTGAGTCTGAGTGCCAGCGCCGTTGATACCAGAGGTGGCTTTGGTGGAGTTACCACCCATGAATCTGAAAACGGTGGCGGGAAAGTTCAATAGGCGGTCGCGAGGAAAATTTGAATAAAATTTGATGGAGAGAGAGACATACCCTTGCTTATCAAGGAGGAGGACATTTGCGCCGCGTTCGAGAAGAGTGTGTGCAGCAGAGAGGCCGGCAAGACCGCCACCAACTACGATGACCTGTACCATTGAGAAGACTTGAAGATGGTTTAGAACGAGGGAAGGTAAAAGTAGCTGAAAGGGACGGCGGGAAGTGAAGTGGGGACCTGATTTTTAAGTACCGGCGGAGGAAACGGATCTACCGGTACGGGTTAACATGTGATATAACCCCGCACCTACCCGCACTAGTTCCTCTCTCCCCTCCCTCTTCCACTCAACCAACCTCAATTGAGTTGAGGATTGGTTGGGATTGGGACTGGATTAAAGTGTAGTGTAATGATAATGATAAATACAATACAAATACATTCAATCCAACAGGTCATCGGCCGTTGTGGTGCCCGGGGCGTGAAAATGAAAAATTCATTTTCGATGATGGTAACCGTTTGGGTGGGCCATTCCCTGTACTTCCCACCCGACGACTCAGCCATGAGCCAAGTTCGTGTTGTGTTAAACTCGCCTCTTTCAACAGTCCATGATGAGTTCAGCCTATGACTCTCCCAGCGAGGGCACCACTCTCCTTCCCCACACCCACACAAACGGCGAATCCAACGGCGCGGCACATCCCCATAGTCACCGCCACCGCGTTCTTGTCCGCGGAGGTCTCCTTCTTATCGCCCTCATCGCTCTCGCCATCTTCCTCTTCACGGAACACCCAAACCCTTGGGCTAGCGGCGGTCATGGCGGGCTCCCGCACGACCCGCGCAAGGCCGTGGACGTAATCCTACGCGGGGCACCCGTCATTGTACGTTTTGCGTTCTTCCCACTCCGCATCGCACTCCTTCATCCACACCTACTTATCAACAATCGTTTCTCACCCCTTTCGTCCCCTTTCTCTTCCTTCCTTTTTTTTCCTTTTTTTAACACGCGCGCGGCCGGATTTCGTACCGATGACGTGACCGCAGGATGGTCATATCGACCTCCCATGGCTCGTGCGTACAGCGTACAGGAACAATGCGTCTGCGATCGAATTGGATAAACCTACATACGGGCACGTTGACATCCCCCGTCTACGTGCAGGACATGTCGGCGGGTTCTTCTGGTGCGTTGATTCTCGCTCCCTTATTCAAAGCATCGCACCCGTTCGTTCTTCCGTGTCATTTATTGCCGGTTTACAGGTCGGTGTATACCCCGTGCCCGGACAGTGCAGGCGAGGACCCCGGAAAGGACTTCCTCAAGGCAACATCCAGCGTGCGGTATGTTACGCGTATGATGTATATATGCGCGAAAAATGAGTCCTGATCAAGGCCAGCGACACGCTTGAGCAGATCGATATTTCTCATCAGCTTATCCACAAGTACTCGGACGTGTGTACCAGCCCTTTGTTCACAATTCTCTATGTTATGCTGAGGCAGCCGGTGACAAACGCGTACCTAGACGTTCAAGCTCGCACTTACGGCACGCGATGTTGCCGATGCCGTACAGAATGGTAAGATCGCCGCACTCCTCGGTGTCGAAGGGTCTGTCTTATTACCTTCGTTCCTATTCCACCATTTTCACCACGCGCATAGAGGACACCAGCTCGGCAACTCTCTCGGTGCCCTGCGCCAGTTCGCCGCCCTTGGTGTGCGTTATGTCACCCTGACGCATGTATGCCACAATGTGTTTGCGGATTCGAGTGGGATCTTTGAGGGCATCGAGCCGCTCCACCACGGGCTTAGGTACCTCCTTCTGCTTCCGCACGGCATAAAACCTACCCTCCCATACCGAAATGCTAAAACACATCTGCATCGTATAGTCCTTTTGGCGAAACGCTCGTCCAAGAGCTTAATCGTCTGGGCGTGCTCGTCGACCTCTCGCATACATCGGACGCTACCGCCCTCGCCGCGCTCAACGTAACCCGTGCACCCGTGATATGGAGTCACTCGTCCGCCCGCTCAGTGCACAATATCCCTCGGAACGTCCCTGATGAGGTGCTCCGGCACGTTGGTACAGGCGTGGGACAGCGTGACGGGGTTGTAATGGTACGTGCGTGTTCCTCCGTATTGCATGGGTTTTACTCTGACGCGACACCGGAACGGCGCTCGAATTGTAGGTCAACTTTTATCCGAGGTTTGTGTCTGCGGACCCGGAGGAGGCAGACGTCAAGACCGTCGCAGATCATGTTGAACACATTGCAAGCGTGACGGGCCGTGCGCAGTACGTCCTCATCACCCTTAACTGTCTATCATTTATCGGGCTTATTTGCCGCAATCCCATACTGGTAGCGTCGGCATTGGGAGCGACTACGATGGTATTGAAAGCTGCCCCAAAGGGCTCGAAGATGTGTCCACCTACCCTGCCCTCGTATGTGCCTCGCTGACTGCATTCTCTCCCACCGCAAGGTTCCTGACTCGGATGTTTTTAAGATCGAGGAATTGTACAGCCGCGGATGGACGGCGGATGAGTTGCGCGGAGTCACGGGTGCCAACTTTTTGCGCGTGTTTGCGGGGGCGGAAGATGTGGCAAAGGCGATGGCACGTGAGGGCATTGCACCCACACCGGATCTTTACGAGAAGCGCGCTGACGTCCCGTCTTGGAAGACGGAGCTCTGAACATCATAAAAGCCCGGGGAACGGCTCGGAAGGGTGTTTGTCTCGCTGGCACGTCTCGAGGATTCCTTCGCTATTATCAAGTTTTTCTTTTTGAAGTGCTATATCCCCTCGCCTTCTTCCTTACCTCCATGGTGTCAACGCGGTTAATTGTCGTTCAATTGTGAATTTGTATTGTAGCGGTGACAGTAACATGATTGAGGTTGACGACAATTGTCATGTCCGTGATGGATTAATATTGAATGAGCGGTGCCGGTGCCAGTGCCATCCTAACCGAAGAAAAAAACCACCCGAAAGATACCGTCACCACCCTTACATTCCTCTCCTCTCTTCCATCACCTTGACTGGATAGCGTCGTGCTTTGATTAGCGCCTCAATCATGTTCTCAAACCTAACCACCTATAGTCAAAATGCTGCTGCGGAAACCTTTCTCGTTCTCGCCTATTAGCGTCACTGGCAGCATGTGCCAACCACACATTCCTAACCATGTCTACCCTCTTTCTGCTGAAAGCAAGCAAATCTGGCATCTGCCGCCTGTCGCTTGGATGGACGTGTGCCGTCTCGCCTTTTTTTTTACGGAGCTGAACTTTTCCTAACGGGGAATTTCACTTTTTGGATCCCCGTTTTATTTTTGGTTATTTCGAGACGACGACAACGATTGACGACGACGACGACAGCTTGTCACTTATTTTTCCCGAAATGCTGCTCTAGCGAGACGGAAGTGGTTTGGCTGATGCTGCTACCTTTTTTTGCGTGCTGCACGATTCAACAAAATAAAATCAACCCCAAAAAAAACAATTAAAAAACGGTTTCGCCCATGTCCGTGCCTATGCCTAGGCGTGCGTGCGTAGCGACGCGAGGTGTGTGTGTGTACGTGTCACTGCTGCTGTAAACGGGCGGGGTCCACGGCTATTGAAATTTCATCTATGCGGGAGAGGAGAGGCAGGAGCGCCCACGGCCGAATGGTCATTCATCATGTTTTTGGCACCCTACAGCGGCTCCTTGGACTTTATACAATGTAAGAGCACCATCCCGAACTTTTTTTTGACGCGATTTAACCAAATCCCCTTCCCCCTCCTCCTCCCCATACCATCCTCTCTTCTTCCTCTTCGCCTCGCCCACTTATCAATCATCTTCACTTTTTTTTTGTTATTTCTTTCTTAGATCTCTATGGTTCGTCTGGGGCATAAATCAAACGGTTCGCAAGACCTGCTGATTCAGAGATCTGAATCTCCCTTGGCGGATGTGCGTCGTTGTAAGACGCCCCAGCAGCGTGTCGTGCGGGAGACGGAGGAGGAGGCAGAGGCGCGTCGCGCGAGCGAGAGAATCGATGAGCAGATCGTCCTGGAGAAACGGAATAAGAAGTCCGCAGTGAGGGTGCTGTTGTTGGGTCAGGAGGGGAGCGGTGCGTTGGGACTTCCCTGTCGTACCTTTCTGCACGCTTACGCTCCCGCCCACGGTTTCTCGCTCGCTGTCACTGACACATGCACCTGTAGGCAAGCTTCATTCATTAAAGGTTAGCACCGAGTTTTTTTCTACCCCCTGGATCTGTGTGTATGAGTCGACGTCGTTTGCCTTATGACCGTTAAACAGTCTTCCGAACATTGTATGCTCCGAAAGCATGGGAAGAAGAGTGTTTGTTATGGCGCACCTTCATTTATCTAGACGTCGTCCGTTCCGTGAACAGAGTTCTTGACACGTTGGGAAACGCCCCCGAAGCAACCTCATACTGGATGAGATTAATTCGGATGCGTTTGAGTCCGCTCCGTCGCGTGGAGCGCGACTTGGAAGTGCATTTGGGCCTCGCGGAGGGGGAGGAGGTGCACGTGGCTGATATATCCGGACTGGCGAAACGACGACAGCAGAACAATCCCGGTCAGCGTTCGCTTGCGGACCAGGCGATGGAGTTGATCTTGGCCTCACGCGAAGATATTGCCGCTTTGTGGAATGATGATCTCGTTCGCGCTGTGCTGGAGGCTCGTGGGTCACCTCTCGACTGCCATTCCAGGTTGTAAGTACTTGACTGGCCTTGCCTTGCCTTTTTTCCACCTATCCATTATTATCTGTTCTCATTTCCCCTGCAGCTTTTTAAACGAACTTCATCGCATAACACAACGAGATTATGAACCGTCCGATGACGATATCCTACGCGCACGCTCACGTGCGACGCCAGGTGTGCAAGAACACCACCTTTTACTCGAGACTGGTAGGTGTCGCGATTCGGGCATTATAAGGTACTGACTTTGTCGTGCAGGGCCAGAAGCAGGGTGTGAATGGACTTTCTACGATATTGGATGCTCAAGAACCCGGGTGAGTATTTTGCCGCCGTTTCATGGCGTTTTTTTTTGGATGGGAGAGGTCCGATATTCACGAGCCGCACAGCGAGCTTCATGGCTCCCATATCTTATGGACGTGAATGCGATCGTCTTTCTCGCGCCAATATCCGTATTCGATGAACGGCTTGAGGAAGATCGAAGCGTCAATCGATTGGAGGACAGCATCAACTTTTGGACAACGATATGCAAGTCGAAGCTGATCACCAAGGTAAAGCCCGTCCCTTATCCGTTTTTGAAACCCCTGTATTTTCCAATCACGCCGACAGCGAAGAACGGGGGGTCACCGGTGATTTAGGTGCAACTGATTCTCCTCCTCAGCGGATGCGACATTTTACAAAGGAAGCTCGAGTGTGGCGTCAGATTCAGACGCTATATACCTTCCTACGGCGATCGTGCAAATGACATGCCTACCGCAACTAAATGTTCGTCCTGTTGAAAGTTACGACGTGAAGGGGGGGAAACTCAATTCCTAACCTTTCGAGGTTTTAATAGATCTTCGCCAGCAGTTTCAAGCCATCGCTCGTAAAAGCTCCCCAGAGCCGCGAATAGTCCATACCCACCTTTTGTCCTCGATTGTGCGTGCCTCTGTTCTAGTTTTTTTTTTTTTCCCTGTCCTTGGTGGATTGAACCAAATGACCAGCGACTGACTGCCACCTGTCTTTGCCTTTGCTTTGTTGCAGGAGTCGGACAATCGTACAGTGGCCGCCGTAGTGTCCTCCATCCGTCAAGGCCTCATCAGTGACAACTTGCGCAAGTCCGACTTGACTTCGTAGCCATTTGAACAGAGTCCATATTTCCCACCGAGTGGCTGACGGGGCTTACAAGTGTAGAGTTGATGTGTTAAGTTGACGTTCAGGGCTGTTGCTATCGTTGTTGTTGGTTGTTGGGTGCTTTATATATTAGAATCATACCCAATCGTTGTGGTGGTGTAGACGTAGTAGAACGATTCCCTGCCCCCCCCCCATATACATACAATAAAAAAACATAAAGACAGAGTGTCCTTGCTGTTTTACTAGAGAAACAATTCACCCTCGTTCTAGGTCATCATAGATGTCCGAATGTTCTCCCTTCGGTTTTTTTCCGAAGAGGGAATACTCCATGACACAGTCCACATCTTTGCATCGCGTTGCCTTTGGTTCAGGGCCTCCGCTGCCTATTGAATCAGACGGTGTACTCGTATCCCTGATACTGAATTATTCTAATCTGAGGGAGGCCTCCGGAGCACTTCCGAATTGAAGTAGGCGAGTACCCCCCCAGATCTGAACCGGGCCCAGAACGTTCATCTTCCTCCATTGGCTCTAGCTGGCCTTTGTAATTTTCTTGTCCCATGCAACTTCGTCTGATTTGGAAAGGAACCCACAGGGGACAGCATTGTTTTCTCGAGTGTCGCTACCTCCACTCGTTATGATTGATGGAGGTAGTGCTTATGGGACCAAAATAGCCTCTCTCACACAGGTCTTTGAGTCAAAACGTGAAATGATGTAGTTCGGCCAGTCTAGACATGGGCGTGCTTTTTCACTTGACTTGGGCCAAGCAAACCATTATAGCCAGATATTACCATTTTGTTCGATTCAGTTCAGTAGAAGAGGAATCGTAAACTGGTTGTTGGTATATATATTCCCCTCTCCATCACCCCATTCCGTTGACAGTTGGCATTGCTTAAATCCTTCTCATGCCTTGTACTGGGTTCTACTTTGTAAATAAAACAAAAATAGCGCTTTCATACTTACCTTAATCATAAGAAGGTTTGTATGCAAACTCACCAACTGGATGGTGTGCATTGCCGGAAGCTGAAAACGCGTGGCTCAGTCTTTGGGATAGAAAGACTATAACGCGACCCAAAACGCGTAGCTACACAAATGCTGAGATTAGTACCATTCTCACTTGTAGCTATGCTATGGTATTCTCTTACTGATTTTATTTGTAGCTATTCGCTTTATAGGTACTATTTACTCAATATTGTCTTCGTCTTCTACCACAAAGACTGAGCTATTCGCTCGATAGTCTCCTACATGAGGTAAAGAGAAGTATTCCGAGTCGTGACCGGATCCGGGCCGCCATCTCCGGTTACTATTGGCTGCGTACTATATGGCTGCACTTCCAACATGTATATGTGGGATTCCAGTCCAGATAAATAGGTCTACGAAAGAGAGTGCCGTGCTTGGGAGGCGGCGCCAATTACATTTTCTGCTAATCGCCGCCGCTGTTTTTGACTGAAGCGATTTGCTTTCGCACAACCCAAAAAATGATGTTTACAGGTTTGTCTACCTCGAACCATACATCTGAACAAGTTCAGCGATCCCAGAGAACACGCGTCATTCTCGTAGGAATCGGGTGGGTTTTCCGTTTTCGCTCTAGTTGCAAGACATTTGATTCAATTCACAGCGGCGCGACATGCACTGGTAAGACGACTCTCGCGAAGAATCTACGCGACATCCTTCCGGGCAGCTTCATCATCCATCAGGATGTACTGTGATCCAACTCATCTTTCTCCATATGACACTGGATAATCTGATTATCTCCTCTTTTTTTTTCTTCCACAGGACTTTGCACCTGTACGCGCCTGTGCCGCTGCACGTTGCATGACTTTTACGCTTGAGCTGATATTCCTTTTTATTTATTTATTTTTCAAATGGCTGGTGATTGGCGTAGCCCGAAGTGACATTGCCAATACACCCCACGCTTGGACAGGACTGGGACACCGCTCCCACGGCGATAACCTGGCCGCGCCTACGTGCATTTCTGCGCACTGTCAAACTCATCGCCCGCATACCAGATGATCATTCCTCTCATGACCACTTGAACGAGCAAAAGCCTGTCCCGCTTACCGATTCTGTGGCTGAACGATGGATCGCGGAGATCACGAGGGTGCAGAAGGAGGTTGGGGCTGCGTCCGGTGCGCGCGTTGTGTGGGGACTCGTGGACGGTTTCTTATTATACTGGGATCAGGTATGATACGCTCTGCTCTGCCGCGTTCCGGTGGGGATCTCATTCCCCCCCCCCCCCCCCACCCCCCTTGCTCCGAACTGACGATGTATTCCTTCATTTGATATGTTATAGGAAGTTGTTGACACCTTCGATGCTAAGGTGTTCCTTCGCGTGCCATACGACGTCCTCAGGGAACGGAGAGACGACCGCCCAGGATACGCTACCGCCGGTAGGTCCGATAGACTATGTATGTTTGGAACCCAAACCCCTTATACCCTTCTTCTCTCCCATTTCAATCCCCCTCCCCCCGTTCACACCTGCACATTCACCTTGTCCCTCGCGAACAAATGAATGCAGAGGGTAAGTTCTTGAGGGATCCACCTGGCTACTTCGAACAACTCGCCTATCCAGCGTATCTCGATGCGCATCGTTCTATATTTACTGTATGTCGTTCCCTCTTCCACCTTGCCGCCCTGATGCACGCGTACTTACACAATAGAACCCGAAACAGGATGGCGACGTCGAGCGGGGCTCCCCATTACTCCCAGACCTCGTGCTTATCGAATCCCTGGAGCTGAGTATGAATGATATCTTCGCGCGATGCTGCAAAGAGCTCGTAGCGGTGCTTCGCAAACCCGTTGCCACCGTGACCAGGGAAGCGCAACATTAATAGACACGAGATTAGAGATTCGAGCAAAGAGCTTCTGTATGGATGGTATATTATAGGGTATGAGAGATTAGGGGGCCTTTTTTTTTTTTTAGAAGGAAGGCACAACTGGATGCAGTCTCTTCACCAGATGCGGAACGATCACAGAATCACAACACAGCACAGCACAGCACAGCACAGAACCCCACCACTTGTGGAACTCCGTGGTCAAGGAGACCATTTGCGCCCACAGATCCGGAGAGAGAGAGAAAGAAGGGGTGGGTGCACATGTCCCCGGAGCAATATCATATCTCGATGCAACCTTGAAGAGGCATGAAAAGAAGATTGCGATGCGAGTGGGAAGTTAGAAGGCCTAAAGCGGCGGCTTCTCGTGTCATATCTAAGCATGAGGCCATGTAGTCCGGCCATAGACCTGGGAGGAGCGGTGGTGGTGAGAGGAATCTTTAAATATCCTGTTGTGGCTTGTTTGGGTCATAAAATCAAGTACTGCGCATCTGCGCATCTGTCTGAAGCCGGAGGTGGCTGCATGCACGGTTTACGCCCCTCCTCACTGGCGGAAATTGAAAACGAAATGGTATCACACCACTAATGGATTGGCATCAATGGTCCATCCAACAACCCCGTATATCCTTTGAAGGCGGCGAGCGTGCCGCATCCAAGTCTTCTGCTTCATCGCACCCTTCCGGGGATCGAAAGTTCGCCCGGAATAGGGGGTCAACTCCAAGTAGACCAGGACCAGGGCCTTGCGCTAACCCCTTTGTCAAGAGAAACGAAAACAATGGGCGGCAGTAGGGCAGAGGGTTATTTTCGGGGGTTTCATCTCCGTCAGATACCAGAAAAACACGGCACGGCATAAGGAATGCGTACATGTACAACGCGTGGGCGTTGGCCGAGATCACCGGTGTTGTTACAATCAAAAGTCAAGAACAAGAACAAGGTATTTGCGTGCTGTGATCCATAAGGTGATATTTTTTTGGTAACCACCCGTCGTGTTGTCGAAAGAAAAGAAAAGAACAGGAATAGGGTGTATGGGTGTATGTATGTGTGAAAGGGAAGGGTCCCAACGCACTGATGATGAAGATGAGCAATACATGGCGTGTAGGCTTAACACGTAATTTACGTCTTCTCTTCTCCCTCTCCTAATCGATCTCCCCCATTGTTCCCTTTTCCTTTCTCCCTTCTCCCATCTCCTTTCATCTGTCACCCCCACTTGCTCCAACAAACCAACGGACTCACGCGTGGGCTCTGAGTTTCACCGGAGCATGTTTGCTGGATCCACTTTCTTTGTGTTCTTTGTTCACCAAGTGGAATACGGTGTCGAGGTTTGATCCGGCTCCGGCTTGTGGCAAGTGAAGTGCTTGGTGTCGGTGTTCATTAGTAGTAGCGAGTCGTGCAGCATGGTCGTGGTCATGATCAAGGGGGGCCCAAGTCAATTAGTGCGTGTATGCGTGTCAGTGTCACCACACCATCGAACTCCCTCCCGTCCCGCATACCGCGTGTGGAATGAAAGTCCGGTGCTCCGTTCCGGTACGGTTAGTCAACCCGTTACATCGCGCATACTCATCACGGCAGTGAGGCCTGCGTTTATTAGAAAAGTTGAGTTTTTTTTTTTTTTCTAATTTCTCGATCGTAATCGATTGTCCCTTAACCTATATCCGCTCACGTCAGATAGATTTTTGCCTTTTGCCTAGACACCCCTCCGCCCCTGCATTACTTTTTGCGTTCGGGGCGCTACATATAGGCGATTTAGGAAATCTGATCGCAGGCGCATGGGTGGGAGACACATGGTACGGAATTCAGGACACTCGTTCAAATTCAATTGAGAATCTTTTACAATATATATATACAGCATGAAAGCCAAACCAAGACTAAGGTAGAACAAATACTTGAAACTGAGCCAGAGAAAAATCCAAAAAAGAAGACCATCCATGGCACCGCAATGCAAAGACATGTGTCATAGTAGGGTCGGCGAATATTGAGAAGGAGAAAAAAGAAAAAAAAAAGAAGAAAAGGAAAAACATAGAAAAGTGTTAACTCTAACTTCTAATCCCTAGTCGTTCGTGATTCCAACCCGAGAGCTTTAGCGTGACTTGGCTCGGCTCTCTTGTTCCCTGCATCCCTTCTTTGACGACCCCGGAAACCGCTCCTTGATGATCATACCGAACGGCTTCCCCATCTCCTCCCCGGTCCTCAGGCAGCTCTCTAGTCGCGCTTTGAACGAGTCGTGGAGTTGTGTGGTCTCTTCGCGCTTGACCCTGGCCATGTCTGGCATCACTTTGACGCATTCACTCAGCCTGTTCTTCTTGTGCCGCCTGAGAGAGTCGGATCGTGCGAAGAAATCCCCGCAGTGGTCGCAGAATTGGATGTGTAGGGGGTGGGCCTCCATGGTGTCGCAGTGACTCTTGAACTCCTCCCAGGTGGCGAACCCGGCGCGTGGGCATGGCTGACACTTGAGCTCTCTGATAGTTCGGCTGTCCCAATCTGCCTCCGTGGCTACCAGCAGGGCCCTGTGTCTGTCCTTCAATCGCCTCGGGATGAAGAAGTGATCTCCCACAAACCACTCCTGGTTGCCGTCCTCGTCCTCAGCCTGCTCCTGCATCCCCTCTCTCTACACTCTCCCCTCGACCCAGGGCAGCTTCCCCCACACAGCGGTCCCCGCCAACTCCTGTTGGACACTTGGCCCCGTCAGGAATTGGTGGTAAACTCCCTGCGTGTTCGAGGCCGCGAGCCTCTCCGCTCCGCGCCCCACCACCCTGGATTTACCGTCTATTGCTTTCGAGGTCCAGGTTGCAGGCTTGTGACGGGCCCTGCTTATACTGCTGCTTCCAAGACCCCGAGGGCGGTTGTCCCGCCCTTGCCCCTCTTCTTGCCCCTCTTCTGGGGCCGCGATTCATAGCTATCGGCCTCTCGACTGTCATCGTTATCGGCACGCGGGCGTTTACCGCACCTAACTGGGACCCTGCATGCCAGTTGTTAGCAAAGGTAAATATATGGTTTCCGGTAAGCGAATAGGGGACACTTACGACCGATTTCCCAAGAGGCCAGCATTGTCAAGCAAAGCCTCACGGTGATCTGGTGTGACTGGCTCCCAGATGCTCCCGTCACTGGAGAGATGGGAGGAAGAAGCGCTTGTAAATTCACCTGGCTCAAGGAGCCAGGCTAGCTCGCCCTGGGATGAGCTTAGCAATGCCGGGGGATCCGACGCGGGAATCTGCGAGGTGTCAACGTGAGCTGGGAGTCTTTGAATCTGTACCATTCACGCTCACATCGTATGTCGTCGCAACGTTCGTGGCTGACAGGATGACCCCTCCCCCTTGTGTGTCGCTCTGTGGCAGTATGATCGTGCTTGTGTCCGTGAGGGCTGTTTCATACCCGGATGAACATGAAAGACGGCGAGCGGAGGTATCAAGCTGAGACATAGATGTCATTGGCACAAGCCAAGAAGCCAAGTCCTGTGTGGTTTGAAAGTGAGTACACATTCACAAAGGCATTTGAAAAATGAGTTATGTGCTCACCAGGTATTGGGCGTCGAACTCGACGGAGAATAAGGTGGGAGCTGGCGTGCCTGCGGCGTAGGTGTTGATGTCTACGCCGGTGCTGAGGCCCATTGCGGCCGTCGGTTCCCAAAGGATGCCCTGTGGTGCAGAAACGTGAGTGACCTCTCATATATTGAAGAAATATGCGCATACAGGACCCTGCCAATACTCGTCAAAGCTGATACCCTGAGACTGGGACGGGTTGGACCACTGGTCCCGTCCTTTCTCGAGTAAAAATTCTGGCCAGTACTCTGTGGCCAGAAAGTCATCAATGGTGTGGATGTAATTCATGGGTGATGTGATGGATGTTGCAGTATGCAAGTGCAATGCAAAGGTTGGTTAAGAACATTTGTGGTGTGGTGGAGAGAAAAGCGGGAGGGAGGAACGGCTCTACTCTCTCTTTTATGACGAATGTTCAGCGCTTGCGAAAGTAAGGCCTCGCTTGTGAGTTTAGCTTGTGTCCGTCAACAGCATGATATAACTGAGATACGACCTCACACAGCTTTTTTGCCCCCTTCGCTGTTACCCCCACACACGGCGACTCTTTGAATATGATTACAATGGCTATCCATCTAGTCCTGTATAGGAAGGATGTACGCTTTGTCCTGCCAGCTGTGGCACGTCTCGTGTGTGTATCATTCACCGAGACAAAGAGTCATTTCAAAAAAAAAAGAAAGAAAGAGAGCATATGACACCCTCGAATTCCAGGGGTTTAGTCGTATCTATCATTGTACAGTTTATCGAAATAGGTCTTTGTAAAAGTGAAAGAAGAGAGAAAGGAGAGAAAGAAAGGGAAAGGGTCTAGAGCTCCAACAACCAAGGTAGAAAATTTTTTACTTCTTTGAGTTCTCTTTGTTCTTCCTTTTCATTTATTTTGCCGGGTGGTCAAAGCGTTGCCCCTTGGGTCTAGAGCGATGTGTGGGCAGTCAGTGGCTGCCAGCCTACTGTCAGAGAAAAGAAAAAGAGAAAACACTCTGTTCTCATGCCTTCTGCAGAGATAGATAAGTTGTACATACAGAAACCAACTCAAAAATCAGGAGCGCATTTATCAAAATCGAGTATTTCTTAGAGGTGATGCGCGTGGCTTTGGGGAACTACTGTGTATGATCAAGGATCACACCCCCATCCGGCCCGATGAACGCATGCCAATCACCACCGCGCCTTGACCCAAGACGTGGAACACGCACACAACGCACACAATTCGTTCATTCAACAGAATCAACGAATCTCAACCGTGGTGGATCGAGAGATTACAAAATTTTTTTTTATTTTTCAAATAATATTTAAAAATAAAAATAAATATTGAGACCCGTAGGTCTACCACTCTGAAACAGCGTGTCATCCTTGTGCAGGGGCCATGCTAATCTTCTCTGTATCGTTCCAATTTTTTCGTATGCATCCCCGAAGGGAGCAATCTTTATTCTCCCACTTCCCAACTCCTCTTCACAACCTTTTATTTTGTGCAACTCGCGGGTGGTCAATTACGTTATTATGGATCACGTGCAACAGTCGTTGGAGTAAGCTTAAGCTACCATGGCCTCCCCTCCACCCACTACCATCATCCTCGATCCCCGCTTATGGCATAGTCACCCAGACCCTCGTAAATCTATTGAACCGCCGCAGCACGGATTCTCAGTGATCAACCCAACCTTGGAAGCCATCACAGCCAACCCGGATCTTCAGTGTCCCCTAATTAATTTTTTTACAATCTCGTTACATTTCCACTTATTCATTTTCTGAAATGATCGTCTCCAAAATTCTTATGCCTGTCTGAATCGATGTTCTACTTTGTCAGAGAAAAAAAAATAAAAAAAATAAAAGAAGTAATGGTGAAAATAAAGTGGATCTGGAATGACATTGGTTGATGAATTAATAGAATTTCGTTAACACAAGTTCACTTTCACTTTCAATTTCTCAACCCTCTTGAAATGATAAGGACTTTCCGGGCCAGACTTGGCTATCTTCCGCTTCTCAATCTGCTAGCCCATAGAGGATTTCACAAATGAAGGAATAGTCGGGAGAGGGGGGGTGGGGGCGCCCAAATGCGCGATCCCGAGGTCGCCTTTGTCATGAAACTCATAGCGAATACACACAACATGACATGTGTGTTCACCAGGCGGGGGTCCAGCACATTTATCTTTATCTGGCCCTTTTCGCGTCGCGTACTCCTGTAGGCTCATACCGTCTCTCCAAGCTTGGCCTTTTGGTGATCCCCGTCTGTCTTCGATACGGAGCTCCTATTCATTCCATAAAGGAAGGATCCTCCCCCCCCCCCCCCTTAGTCTTAGTAGACGCCCACCAACCTCCCCCCAAGAGGCCAAAAAGGGTGAACGCCGCTAAACCAATACAATTTTTGAGCTGCGCGATCATATTATTATTGCTCCCGTACTTTTTCTTCTTCTGACAGCCCCGGACCTCTCTCCCCACTCAGCCACTCACTCTGTCACTCTCTCTCTGTCCGGTCGGGTTCAAAGAGTTGTCACAGTCACACAAAATTTGGTACTACACTACACATACATACACACGTGTGGCACAGACTTGCTTTCACCACAAAGAAAAAAAAAAAAAAGATAGGCGTTTTGGTTGCGGCCTTTTGCATAAGTACCCCTTTTGACGGGATGGGAGTAGTGTCTTGTGCCCTCGAGGACGAAGACGACCAACCGATTCACCCAACCCCCCCCCCCTCCTCCTCGTTCTCAACCTCGTTCATTTAGTAATTTTTACGCCGGGGCGGCGTACCGGAGCATGCGACACTGTGGCTCGTTCGTTCGTTTTTGTGAACCGTGAGGAGACACATAACCTCCTGTCACATGACATCCAAGGCGTTCTACAAAGTCGTTGAAACGTATCATATCTATATATCTATTATATCTATATATATCAATTTCACATACACAACACAACCCACAAAAATAAAAAATAAACTTTATATAACCGACGTCTCGATGGTGATGGCGATGGGGTGATGGGTGAGATGAATAAATGAATGTATCCGTACCCACTCCCCCCCATTTGTTTCATTTCTCATCTCCCCCCCCCCCCCGCTCAGGTAGAAGAAAAGAGAGAGACAAGCGGACATTTATTTTTTCATCCATAACTCAACGAATTAGGCAGAGATCAAGATCATCTTCCTCGTCTCAATTTTTTTTTCTCTCTTATATGGAATCCATTCACATTTCAAATTCTCTTCTCGTTCATCGACACTTATCGTTTCTCGTTCGTGCCCCACTCGCGAGCAAAGAAATAAAGAAATAAAGAAATAAATGAGTTTTCCCTCAATTTATTTTTTTTTGTTTTTTTTTTCGATTCGATTCGATTCGATTCGATTCTTCCTAAAGGGTAAATCTGATCCCGTTCCCCACCCCATCACGCCACCACCACCACCCAACCACCACCACCACCACCAAAAAGAAAAGAAAGAGAGAATAAATAAAAGACCGGCAACCGAAAGGAGGGGTTTTTTTTTTTTTTTACCGTTTATGCCGTCTTCTTAAAAAAAAAAAGACCCCCCAAAAAAAAGAACAGAAAAAAATAGGGAGCAGAGAGAAGAAGGTCGGCTCGGAAGCAAACAACCAACCAATTTTCTTTGCAATTAATCGAATAAATCAAAGAAAACCCAACTTTTTGTTTTTTTTTTGGTTTTGGTTGTTACATCTGAATGTTGGAAGTTCAGCCTTCAGGTCAAGAAACAAATGGAGACTTAATGCAATAATAAATAAGCGATATGCCTTCTCTATCCTGTCATATTTTTCATTCCATTCAAATCAAAAAGATGGGTTCTCGCTCTTTTCTTCCACCATCACATCATTTTGATCCAGCCAAACCGAATATACTGTCTGTATGTGTGATTTTCGAACACCTAGATTCCCCCCCAAAAAATTCTTCTCAAGCGAACAAGCGAACAGTTACGTTACTGTACTGTATACTTCGGGATGGCCAACGACAACTTCCCAAAAAACATACATTCTCGTACATACACCATTTGCCCACAAACCAGCAGAAACTAAGAGGGGGAAAGGGGAGGGGGAGAAGGGGGGGGGGTAATAAAAAAAAAAAACAAGTGAGGTAACGAGTGGAGGAGAGGGACGCAAGACGACAGCTGGAGAAATACAGCAGTGGGAATGGGTTGGGTGAATCATGCTAACTGAACGGGTGGCTCATGGTAAATGACAAGGAGACAATTGCTGAAACAGAGAGACAAACGGATGGGTAAGGAAACAGACTCGGTGTAGAAAAACAAACAAACACAGGAAACAGAGACGGAGGTGCAAGTAGGGTGCGGCAATGTGACGACGCTGTTACAGAAAAAAAAAAAAGACAAGTGTATGATGCAACAAGGAATGATTGATGGAAAAAATGGGCAGGGAGGCCACGCAGGTGAGTGTAGGGAAAAAAACAAACAAACTGTTAGATGCATGAACGAAGAGACAAAAAAAAGCGGAACAAAGTACTGTCGGGGGGACTTATGACTTGCCCTTGAGCGACTGGACCAGAGACCGAATCCCAAACCTATGATGTCCATGCCCGTGCCCATGTCCTGCAGGTGTAGCCACGCCTGTAGATAGTACCTTTATCTCGGGTGTAAAACCCATCTTCGCAAGCTTGTTCACGCGAGAAACCGCCTGTGCGCGTTCATTACCGCGTCGCGCCACGACATCGACAATAGGCGACGGCGCAACATCGATGAAGAGTGGAGAATTTTGCGTTGGCGCCGTGACAATACGGCTGAGCGGTACGCCCCGTACATAATCAGGATCAGGTGTACGAGAGCGAGTGAGAGGAGGGGAAGGGACCGTCACAGGGGGGGCAGACCTCATGACATATGAAGGGATGATCGTGGCATCGGCGGAAGAGGGGTGTTCAAAGGATGGTGCACGCGTGAGTCGGGGAGATTGAATTGGCGTGCGCACAGCATGGCTCTCAGAGGATGTACGAATTTCCTCACCCTTCGACCGCGCCGGCGCAGCTGAGCGCGAACGATGATGACCAATGTTCATATCAGGATCGGAAGAAGGCACTGGGAAGCCTATGGGATCATAAGTACATTTAGTGGATACCACCAAAGCAGGGGCGAGCAGACTTACTGTCTTCGCTACTCCGCGCACTCTCGCTGGTACGTGGCCGACGCGGGCGTCCTCGCCAAGATCGGCCCTGGCCCACTCGATAATCCATACTGAAGGTTTTATCCATATCTGCAGAACCCAATCCAGATGTTGGCCGTCGGGAGGGCAGCAGGTCGAACGATGCCTTCGTACCGGCGCTAGCACTGACACTACGTGTCTTTACGCCCAAAGGTCGATGCTGTTCCCACGATTCGGCATCTGCCGTGTCGAGGGCTGTGCCCTCGCTGGCGCTCCGCTCAATACGCAGCCCAGGAGTGGCAGTACTTTCTTCGGCCTCTTTAAACTTGCGCTCAAGCCGTAGACTTTCGCCAAGAGCGGCCAGTCGAGCACTAAGGGGGATGTCATCGCCCTCTCGCGCGGTAAGGACTTGACCCCGTGCTTGTGCCACAAGAGCCTCGGCCTGAGCGTAAGACGACACGTTCGAGGCGTCTAGACCTGTGAGCGGTGGGGGTCGGTGTGTATACGAATGAAATTTTCCGTCTTCGTTGGAAGTAGGGAGGTTAGCAGGTAGCCCAGCTGGCGTGCGGAGACTTAAGGTGGAAGCAGTCGTGGCAGACAAGGTAGTACTGAGCGAGTCCCCACGGCCGCGCGAATCAGTAAGGCCAGGCGACTCATCTTCGGCGGGTACATCAATGCTAAAGGGGAAATCCATGTCTTGCGCTGATGCATCGCCCATCAGCATCCGGCTGCGCACGGCTTCAACGCCGTACTCTTCGTCCTCATCCTCATCTTCACTCTCCTCGCTGAGACGACCATCGCGTCCTGGACTCGAGCTGAACGCTGCATGACAAGGACTTTTTCCGCGTGATCCGGAGGAGATATTCGACTCGGAGGAATCAAACCGGAGGGAGCGCGAAGATTGCGGGGCTTGAGTGAGAGAAATAGAGACTGAGGGAACTCCCGCGCTTGATCCGGATAATCCTCCATTCGAGCGAAGAATACCGGGGCGCGCGGGAGGACTACCATCGTGTGCCAAACCATTGAGTTCCAAAGCAAGCGCTGAGGGTGAAGAAGAGAGTGGTGAAGTCGGCGAAGAGGTGGTATTGCTCGTCCCGGTGCCTGTACTCACGTCAGGAGTCACGCCGCCAGGGGTACTGTGGGCCGTGAGCATTTCAGTGCTAGACTTTCTGAAAAGGTGCAAAAATGAATATTTCGAACCGAGGCGTCGCGAGTGGGAATGGTGGTTACGCTCAGCGCCATTCCCAGCAGAACTTGGACGACGTGGACGCCCATGCGACCTACGGGGGGGAGGAAGATCATCCGACTGCGGTAGGGAAGGGCGACGTGCGGGGGGCGGAGAGTCAAGTGACTCAGGGGGTGGCCAGACACTGTCAGGCATGGAACCTGCACTACCACCATCTTGAGGGGAGCTGCCTGGGCGGAAGAGGAGCATTGCATTTTCGATCGAGCGCTTGACACCGAGGCGACGCATAACATGTGCGGACACGCACTCTGGACCCTCGCATGCACACAAGGAGCCGTGACGTTCTTGACAATGGGAGATGGGCTCGGGTTCGTCAGATGGAATGCCACCAATGAGAGTCTCGCGTTCGACAAGGTCACGGTCTTTATTAGCAATCCAGTCACGAATGTTATTTGCACATGTGAGCCAGCCGTTCTGTCGCGCGAGAGCCTCTGGTGTAACGCCACGTTTATCTGCGCGGTCTGGGCGTGCACCATGACGGAGAAGGGTAAGGATGACTTGGATGTGACCGTTGGCGGCGGCAAAATGAAGAGGTGTTGAACCTGATGTACCAATTATGGGAGCTGAAGGAGAGCGTTTGTCAGAGTAACGACGCGGCAACCTGGAGATGATACATGAGGATTATTAGCGCTGAGATTACTTGGATCTCGTAGCGACGAAACGGAGAAGGTTTGGGGGGAGGGGGGAGAGAGGGGGGTAGGAGAAACGGACTAGCTGTGGTGCAGGCTGTGATGCGCCGGGTTGCCGAGACCACAGCTAGGGGAGGTGTGGAGTGGACTGGAAAAAAGGAAGAGGAAAGTCCGAAAGCACGGAGAACCATACCTTGGAGCATTAACGTCTGCGCCATTGTCTATCAACAACCTGACGACCATGTCATTTCCACCGGAACAAGCTGCATGGAGAGGAAGGACGCCGTCGATGACCGAGTTGATAGGTTGCCCATGAGAGATCGCATATTTTGCTAGGCCAATGTTACCTGTAGCAGCTGCCGAGTGCAGACCGAGTTGTGGAACTGTGAAGAGGTGGCGTTAGACAAAAAAAAAAAAAAAAGGAAGAAAGGAGTATCCGGAACATACATTCGGTTGTGACATTAAATTTTGCCTCTGCTTTGTGGGATCTCAAGCCAGGAGGCATGGCTGAGAGGGAGCAAAGGGGGGTGGATTTGAGGTAGCAGAGGAGGAGGGGGATTGAAGGGTATGTATAAGGGAAGGATAGAGATGGAAGGAAAGAAAGGGAGGAGAGAAAGGGAAAGAGAATAAGTTTAGCGGAGAGGAAATATGACCAAGTCTAGCTACTGCTTGCTGATAATAAACAAGAAAACCATTCCTTTGTTTAATTTTTAATTATTTATTTAAAAACAAGGGTTTAATAACCGATGATAAGAGTGAAGTGAAAAAATGTGGGTAAAGGAAAGGAGTGGAGTGGAGAGAGGAGAGGAGAGGAGAGGAGAGGAGAGCGCTAGAAGAGGGTAAGGGGAAGGGGAAGGGGAAGGGGAAGAGGGAGAGGGAGAGGGGGCAAAGGTTGAGTGGCCGTCTCGGTTCCTTATTTGGTTTAATCTACTAATTTTTTGTGCTTCCATTTTACTATAATAATTGTTAACATATATCAGGTTATCCAATGGACATATCTGCACCTGGTGCACGCCGTACTGCACCGCACCGCACCACACAATAGAAATAAATCGAAATCGAAACTTCCCTCGATCATCACCGCCCACTTCCCTTCCCGCAACGGTCGGAGAGAGAGATTGAGGAGATTGGAGATTGGAGATTGGTGTAGTGTAGGTGTAGTAACATGTGCACACCCACACCTACACCCACACCCACACCCACACCCACACCCATGCCCATTTACATCTTACAATTACAGTTTATTACAAATCAAACCCACTCCGTTTTTCTTTATTTTGTTAAAACATAATATAATATAATATAATATAATATCTGAGATTACCCCCCACCCACCCCTCTCTCCTTTTCCCTGGGCCGCGGTCATACACCCGATCAAAAGGTCCCCGATCCCACCAACGCACTATCTCCATCTCCATAGTCATCGTCCACCCACCCATCCACCACAATGCCGGGTTCTATTTTCCTTTTCTAGACCCCCCCACACACACATTGACCCACCTAAGAACATTCAACCGTCCACCATCCCAAGCTCTCTCTTATTTTTACTATCCGTTTCTCACTGTCCACTGTATGATGCCAAGCTGAACTGTATCCCGCCCTCCTATCTTGGGTGATGAAGTTCCGAACTTCAATCAAAAACCATCAAAATCTCACAAACCGGGCTCTTTTGGAAATGACTTTCTTTGGCCATCCATCCAGTCCGGAACTACATCCCGCCGGATAATCAGGCGCTTCTTGGTCCGCTCGAATCGCACCTCCCTCCTTTCCTTCCCTCTTCCCTCAATGTGAATACAGCATAGCTACTCTATTCCCACCATCCTCCCCCCCCCCCCTCCTTCCCCTTCCCCGCATCCCGTTTATTATAATAACAAAAACGAAAATCACCCGCAGCCCGTGTTGATGATCTTTATTTATCCTCTGCCGATGATATATCAGACCACTTTTCTTTTTTCTTTTTTTCTTTTTCTTTTTATTTTCAATGTGGGCGCTGCGTGTCATCCGCCACCGGCATGGCTCGGCAAGGCACTTAATCACACCTGCAACTACGAACGTGTTCTCGTTCGTTTTTTGGAATTTGGAGGGTTCGAGATTTCCCCATGTGCTTTTGGCGCCAAGTTTCCGTACTGGGCAGGGTAGTCGTTTTGCTTTGCTTTTTTTTTTTTTTTCCGCTTTGGGTTTTGGGGGGCCGCAGCCACTGGTTACTGACAGATCCACTGCTTGAATTTTCTTTTTCTGCTCAGTTCCCCCTCCCCCCCGGATGCCGTTGTGGGTCTCTTCGATCTATTGATATGATATTGCATTTGCAATCTATCTCACACAGTGTGCCTCACCTGCGCTCCCGACGCCTCTTACTTACCTATGGCTTGGTTGGTTGGTAGTAGTAGTAGTTGGACGTACATCTCCTTTTGAGTACACCTGTACCCTCGCTCTTACAACTGTTACCCTCATACCTGAACCTGAGAATCCTTGACCCGCCACTACACACAGGACTAAATCCCACGCTTAGCACTCATTTATCAAACGCCCCAGGCATCCATCATTGTTGTTGTTGTTCTCTCTTTCCTTTTTTCTTTTTTTTTTTTTTTTTCTTTTCTCCCTTGGGGTAACGGGTGCACAGGTCATTTGGGCGCCCCCCCCCCCTCCTGATGGTTGAGCGAACCGACCAAACATCATCGGATATTTGATACCGCGTTACCACGCAGCCCATAGTTTCGAGATCACTTACATCATATATACATATTTTTCGTGTGTGTGGGGGTGGGAGTCAATTTGAATACCGGTATTTTTTCCAGAATTAGGGCCCCGTGTCTCTCTTGGTCCAACACAGCAGCAACACAGGATGGGTGATAACAACTCCGGTTCTCTGCGAGGACGAATAGCTATTAATTACGTTTCACTTCACCCATACGGAACGATCTTGCTGGTGGTACTTCTTTCGGCCCGCGGGTTGAGGGCGGGGGCTACTCAGGGGGTGGCCTTCATCATCATCATCATCATCATCATCATCAACATCATTATCATCATCATTCATCATTATCATCAACATCTCATCAATGGCACAAATTAATCTTATCTCGAGTCCTTCCCGCTCTCCCCTTACCTCCTACCTCCCCCCAACTTATCTCCATATATACTAGAACATAATAACACAGAAAAAGAAATCCCCCCCCCTCCTCGCACGCACAATATACTTGTACTTGTACCCACACGAACTGAGTTCGCTTCGCGCCATTCTTTCCACATGAAGGAATTTTGCCAAACAACAACTACAAACAGATTTTTCGCCCAAAGGATTATTATTATTATTATTTTGGGACCCACTAGTAGTCTATTTGCAAAGTCGCAATGTTGTTGAAGAAAGAGAGAGAAAAAGGGGGGGAAATCACCAAAGCACCATCCGGAATAAATTTGCCTGATGATGACAACGTGGTTTGACCGAGCCGATGCTCGTACCCGTAACCATGCGATGGGACATTGCATTTTTATGCATCTGCGCGCGCGTCCACGGCACACGCTAACGCAAATCTCACTCGGTCCGATGTTCCGCCACCCCGCTGTTCGATTTCGAAGGATGAAGGGGAAAAGGAAAAGAAAAGGTCTTCGCCCTCTTCACCCTTTCACCTTCACACGGGTTGTGTGTGTGATTATAATAATAATAATAATAATAATAATAATGATGATGATCACGAATGACGACGACGATGGAATAAACAAGGCCCCCCCTCCTCTCCCTTTGCGTGTGAAAGTTGATAAAATTAGATCTATCGTGCAAAAAAAAAAAAAGAAGTCTGCGCTTTGGGTCCTTTTGCCCCGCCTCCCCCCCCTCCTCGATCGTGTCAAGCGTACCAGAGTTTCTTTTTTTTTTTTAAGTCAAGTTCTGCTAGTCTCTCAAGCTACAAGTAACGCGGTATCGAGTCTTACTCGCGAATCGAGATTGGCATTTGAATTGAATTCACATAGGTTCACCATGACACACTCTCTACCTTTTAACGCAACAACTAAGTTCCAGTCTGTTTCGTAGTGGGAGGACGCCCCCCCCCCCTAAATAAACCAAGTAGACATTGCTATCCTATCGCAGAATTTCTTTTTTTTTTTTTTTTTCAATAAATATCGGTTCGTCGACTCGAAGAGCATCAGAGAGAGAGATGAACACGGCGTCTGACAAAGAGAAGAGAAGAGACTATTCACACACACACACCTTTCGCGTTCTTCGATGACAAGAGGATAAATAACGGGGGGAGACGGAAATGAAGATATACATTCGGAATATTGAACTTACCTGAGGAAGTCCGATCTGTTCTTAGGAAGAAGATCATAGTGCGCTGTATACAAGAGGTGAGGCGGGATTACCCGTAAATCCAAGTCAGGGTAAAAAAAAAACAAAAACAAAAACAATGAAACAAGATAACCCAAAATGAAAAATGAAAATGAAAGCCAACAAGGAAAAAAGACCCGAATCCATTATCCTGAGTGCAAATATTCTAAAGGATTTTCTTTCTTTTTTTGTTTTTGGCTCACACACAATTGAAATCGGGATCAAGGTCTTGGCAACGTGGCAACGTGTAAAACAACTGTACCAGCAACACCAGCCCCATACACCCGTACTTCCTTTCCTTCCTTCCTCCCTTCAACAAGAACCCCAAACTATTACGTTAGTTCACATTCATGGTCTTTCCTACCCTAGCTTCCGCAGACTTTTTCTTTTCTTAAGCAAAGGTTCTGAAAGCGTGGGGGCCTCATGGAAACGCGCGGAAAAAATACATCTCCTACTGGGATCTACTGACCCCCCCCCCCACACACACACACACTTCATTTCCGCCTAGGCGTAAGAAGAAAAAAGGAGGCGGAGGGAGGGAGGGACGAAAAAATGACTGCCTTGTGTGACTTATCGGTAACTTTGAACCCCCCCCCCCCGCTCTCTAGCTAGAAACAAAAAAAAACAACCAAAAATCGTTTTTCTCTGTTCTCGTTCGGAGGTTTCCTGATCACCAGTTTTTTTTTTTTTTTTTTTCTGCGTAGTTGTGCACGTGAAAAAATTATAAGAGGGGAGTCGGGGAATATATAAGAGAGAGAGTGTGTGTGTGAGAGAGATCCAGAACCTTCTTTCTTCCCGTTTTTGGGTTCTCGGGCGGAGTCGGACTCGAAATGATCCTATTGAGCGGCACCACCACCCCCCCCCCCCCCTCACCCCATTTGCTGCTTTGGGGGGGGGTGTGTGTTTCAGTTAGCTTGCTCTGGGCACACCTCTTCTAGAATTCTATTCCCTCTTGTTGCTCTTGTTGCTCTTGTTACTTAGGAAAAAAATCGGGGACGTGCCACGACCAGCCGGCGCGATCAAGAATTTCTTCTCGTGATTTTTAACAAATAAAAAGAAAAGGTCAAAAGGGGAGATGAAATTAGTTGAACTGTGAATGAACTCATTGATTTATGCGAAAGAAGAGACCCTGCCCCCCCCCAAAAAAAACAATTCCGTGGATGACCGGATTCTCCCACCACCACCGGTAGCATTGAAACCCCCTTAGATTTATGCGCCAATAAGTGATTGAAATCGGGCGTTTACTTTCACTTTCTTCAGCTCTTTCAGAAAGGGGGGGAGGGGGGGGAGAGAGACACAGCCACAACTGACCATGACAATGACAATGACATAACACAAAGCAAACCAGCGTATCACACCGAGAGGAAAAATAAAAATAAAATAAAATAAATAAATAAATAAACCACCTTTTAAATAATCGCGTCAGTTGTCAAGTTGAACAGTTTGACAGAAGGAGGGTGATGTGAGTGAAAATGAGGGAATTTACCCCCGTTTTTCCGTGTTCCTTCCGTCCCCCCGGTTTACATCTTCCGACTTACGCACCCACCGCGCCACCCTCACTACCACCTTCCCTTCCTGACCCTTCCGGACCCTTTGCCTGCCGATGTCCGGTGTGCAAGGCGCAGGGTAGTAGTAGTAGTAGTAGTAGTAATCGCTCATTTAATTAATTAACTAATTATTTTTTCGTAACCACTCATAAATCAAAATATAAAAATATAAAACGTTTGAAGCTTTGGGCTCTATGTAGCACCTCGGGCCGGAGCAAAACAGGTAAGATTGTTCTTATCTTTCCCCCCCCTCCCGCGGTGTTCCTCCTCCCCTCCCCGCCCGAGTTTTTTGTAGTTAGTACTACAAGATGAAAAAGTTTGGTTTAATTGTTAGCTGTTATTTAGTCACTAGTTAGATTCAGGCTTTTTTTTTACCTGTTCTACCGGTCAGGAGGAGGAGGAGGAATTTACCCTCTCCATCGCGAACGGTTGTTCCAACTAAAGCAGACAGACAACAAAGAGAGAGAGAGAGAGAGAAATCTGCAAAATAATACAGCGCTTTTCCGCGGTCTCCCCGCGCTACTGAGTTGCGCATATGTATGTATATTTATATATATTTATATATTTAGGAGGGGGAGGTATAACACACAGGTGCCGAGTGCCGAGTTGAGACTTTCACCACCGCCGCGGGAATTAGAAAAATATTGAGGAAATGATTTAGTCGATCCCCTCCCCCCCAACCCTCTCCCCTCCACCCTAATCCTAATCCTAATCCTAAACTCCGCGCGTTTTGAATGGTTTTCTTTTTTTTTTTTTTAAAAAAAAAAAAAAACAATAGAGAAAAAACTCGTGTCTACCCCTCAAGTCAGTCGCTCAATCCGCGAGTATGCGCTCCGAGTCGCTGTGTGTATATGTGCACTAAACTTAGTTTTTAATTATGATTACTGTATGCATCTCGATAGATACTAAAATTATTATACAACCTATTTTGATATTTGATGGAAACTCGAGAGAAAAAAAAAGAGCAGGGAAGCAGGCAGGGAGAGAGAGAGAGAGAGAGAGGGCGTAGGGCGAAAAGAAAAGAAAAAAAAGCCAAAAAAGCACACATTATTGGCACAAGGGGGAATTCGTTGTTGTCTTTCTTTCAAAAACCACCAAAACAAAAAAAAAAAACAAAAAAAAAAACATTCTAATCCATCCGTCTATCCGTCCGGTCCATGGTGTTGCATTGCGTTGCGTTTCCGCTTTCGTGGCGTGGGCGTTAACGATAGGGGCATTTGATATAAGAGGGGGGGGGTTCACCTAACAAACAAGAAAGGGTAAAAATAAAATTGAGAGTCCTGTGTGATAGTGGCGAAAGGAGGGAGAAGGAGGGGGGGGTTCATGGGGTGTTCGTATTTCCGTGCTGTTGCTGCTACTTTCCTCGGTAAAAATAAAATAAAAAAATAAAGGGTTGGGGGGGGGAGGGGGAAGAGGCGCAAGATCTTCAACGTAAAAGCTCTGCGGTTTGGAGGTTGTCATTGACGATGCCAACGCGAATCATCCCGAGGGTTGCAGCCATGGCACGGGTATCCTAATAGGACGAGAAAACAACCATCGTACTCAGATTCACATGATTTTTAAAAAAAAAAAAAAAAAGGGAATACGTACAATAGCAGTGGTGAGGTATGTATAAACTCGACGAGGCTCTGGTGAGTGTTTCCGGGCGATTTCTTGAAATTGCTTGCGGAGATCTACAACGGGTGAGTCAGTCAGTTAGTCCTGAATGAGTTTCAACTCAAGAGTGACGCACATTTTGATGCCGTTGGCATGTCATTCGCCCGGTCACCGTATGTTGGGATATATCGCCTTAGTGGGACTCCACGTACAAGTTTCCTCTCCAAGATATCACACTTGTTGAGGAAGAGGATCAATTGCACCTTGAATGAATGAATGAATGAACGGTCGTGGCGCCCGTTAGTTCGGAGTATTACATAACGACGAACTTGAATTACTTTACCTTTGTGAGGAGTTTTGATTTACAAATGGTAGTCCAGAACTTGATACTATCCTCTAATCGGTTGCCACCTGCTTCCCCTTCAAGTTTCTCATCAAACACGGATATCGGTGCGAGAAAGATAATCGCCTTGACGTCCATAAAATATGGATGCCATGAACCGCGCTGTTACGATAGTTTATCAGATAAAAAAAAAGAAGATGAGTCACATGTGACCCAGACTCACGTGAGTTCGAGAACCACCGACGTCGTAAAAGATCCATTCGTGACCCGCCTCTTGTCCTTATCAGAGAGAGTTAACGGACTTCATGCGAATGGGGAACTCCAAATCCGACATGCGTACCTGTTTCAAACAAGAAACGGTACTCCTGCACGCCCATTGTCCGTAACCGTGCTCGCACCACATCGTCGTCCGTTGGCTCATAACCCCGATGAGCAATGCGATAAAGATCGTCCAAGAAACTACGAGAGCATGTGAGCCCCCCCCCCTACGGGAAAATCCCCTCTCTCCCTCCTATCCCTCCTCTTTCTCCAAAAGAGCTGGGAGAGAAAAAAAAAAAAGAAACTCACAATCCGGATTGATCCTCAAGCCTTACGCCTCGCTCTTCTAATGCAGCGCGGACATCGTCGTCTCCCCACAACGCAGCAATATCATCGCGGGACTTGAGGATAACCTCCAAGGCTTCTTCCGCGAGCGAGTGCCGACCTGGGTTACGAGCCCGCTGCTTGGCAAAACCCAGCGCGGCGGCCCATCCACTCCGAGAACGTACACAGACCTCCGCGGGGCGTCGAAGGATTCCAGCCTCGGAAGCCGCGTGAATTTCCTCACCCTCGGTGAGTCCAAGATGGGTCTCGAGGTCGTGTTGCACATGTCGGAGTGGGCCTAGCCTCATTCGCAACAGGTTCACCCGACTGGCTATCTCAGGAGCGTTCTCTAGCGCATCGAGAATCGTGTTAACGGAGCGGACGAGGTTGAGATGTATCACTGTTCTCCATGACATGCGTTCATCCTCCCATGCTTGTCGAGCGTAGGACAATTGGAAGACTAGATAGGTTTTTTTTTTTTAAAAAAAAAAAAAAAAAACAGATTGAGTGCACGTTCTATCATGCAAAGTGGAGGACTTGGAAGAACTTTTTACCGTCGTGGACTTTCCTATGGTATACAGAGTTGGGATCAGTACGGAGGACGAGGGATAAAAGGGGGAGGAGGAGTATGCGCACCGCTCTCCGTCTGACCCAACATGAGGACCTTTACTGGAGCCTTCTTTCGAGAAATCGCCTGCTTCTCTTGTTTAATTATTTCATCGATGCGATTGCTTTCTCGACATGCTTCAGCTTCCTTCGCTTCGCGAATAGCACGCTGCTCTGCTGACTCGTTTTTTGGAGGAGCGAGTGCTCGTGAAAGCGGATCTACAGACTCGTCAGAGCGACGAGTGAGAAGGACCATCGATCAGAGAGGATATGTAAACGCGTGAAGGGGAGATGAATGGTGATGTGAGGGTGTGAGAAAAAAATGGCGGATCGCCGAATGGGGGTTGTGACCGAGGTTGAGAGTGTAGCGCGCGCGAGAAGTTGAGGTAGAAGTCGAAATCGAAGTAGAAGTAGAAGAGAAGAGAAGTATAAGATATAAGGAGGAGGGAGGGAGGGGAAGAGGAGGAGGAAAACTTGTCAAGAAAGATGGAAGGCTTGACCGCCCGTCAGCCATTTTATGTATACACACACGACAAGGGGGGGTCAGCCCAAAGGTGATCGAGGGCTGCATTCTCTTGAGCGCTTGTCTCGTTCTCGCTGAGAAGGAAACCCAAATTTCACTTGGGCGGCTCGCTGAAAATGTCCTCCCGCAAATGGAAAGGGTGCGCCTCGCTCGCATGGGGCTCATTCCGTCCGCGCCGTGCCATGTTTTTGGTTTTGAATCTCCTCCAATCGCTCGCGTAGGTCTAGGCGTAGGCGTAGGCATAGGCGTAGGCCGTAGCGTAGGAAATAGGATAGGAACGACCAACGCCACTCAGTGTCTGTGTGTGTGTATCTGTGTGTATCTGTTGTCATTGTCCCCCCCTTCCCCCCTTAACCACCCTTACCTTTTCCCTCTTCCTCTTCCTCTTCCTCTACCTCTTCCTCTCCCCCTCCTTCTCCTCTTCCACCCCGACTTCGGATTTGTAGGGCGTCTATTGGCATGTCTTATTAGATTAGAGAGAATAAATTAAAAATAAAAATAAAACTGTATACATCATGAAAACAAAAATTAAAATAAGCTTGCTGAAACTTTGATATGCAGTTTCTATATCAGAGACCTGGTTGCATTCTATTGGTGCGTATGGCGTGGCGCCGTCGGACGTCGGAGTGCCTGCGCGGTGTTTAGATTGTTCATGTTCGTGAGCATAAGCAAGGCCACAGCTTCTTGTGTTTACTACAAATTGCTGGGTTGGCCGCCGTCGCCAAATAACATTCTTATTTATTATTTATTTTTATTATTTTCTTTGGTGTGTGTGTGTGTGTATGTGGGGGGGGGCTCTGAATCGATATCCCCGTTTGCAACGGATCAGTCTAAACCGTTTTATGTCGTGTCCAGCACAGAGTGGGGCCAGAAAAAAGGTAACGTAGCAGGGCGGCGTTCATTTGATAACTTGCAAGGGGATATGGGGATGAAAAGTCAATAAGGTAGATTAAGCGAAGGCAAAGAAGCAACCGACTGGGTTTATGCTATGCTATGCCATGTGCTATGCCATGCCATGTCAGGCAAACTCAGGCAAACTCATTGTCATTTCGTCTCGGTCTCTCGGAACGGAGTGAGCAAGGAAAGTTATACTCTTTCCCCAAAAGCTAGAATGTGAAAGAGCCCGTTCTATTCTTAATATATTTCCTGCACTGCATGCACCTTCCTCACATTTCTATCCGTACAGCCTGGTCGTCCCCTCTCACTCACTCACCATCAAATCAAATGGGTTTGCTTGGCATCTCCATTGTGATTGGTAATAGTAATAGTGGAAAAGTGGAACTATGTGCTTCTTACAAATACTATAGAATAAGGAGCATGGCCGCCGTGACACAAAAGACCACCACTTGGACTCGAGCGGGTCAACGAGAAGGAGCTAGGGCATATCAGGCTTAGGGGTTTCAGCCCAAGGAGGAAAGAAAGCGATGATCCGACGCGACACAACTTATTACACTGTGTGTGTAGCCCCGCCGCAAACCTCCATTAGCGAACGAAGAAAGCTAGAACTAACCAGACTGACCCTGTACACTTTACTTCCCTTTTTTTTTTTACCCTATAGATGGGGTCGTGCCGTTTTAAAACCGACGAACGACGACAAACAGTGAATTGGTGGCACTGGCGTACCTTTTGGAATTCAGAAGCGGCTCGCCTACTACCTGGATCCACCATACATACATACATACATACATACATACATATACTTGCATTGGCAACTGGGAATATTGGCAGTGGTTAGGTCGAGCGCCCATCACCTCCGATCTTCACTCAACTGAACTACAAGGCGGCAAAATGTGTCAGCACAAGAAAGAACAATTGATACGACATCCGGGGTTTTTTGAGTCGAGATTGCAAAGGGGAGGAGGGAGGGTGAGAGGTGGATGGAGCTTGGTTGAGAGTAGAGTAGTACTGGTTGAAATGAATTGGTTTTCGAGTTACCCGTCTTTGAGTCCCCCAGTCGCCAGGGACAGATAGAAAAACTGATATATGCTAAATTGATGGATGTGTTGAAGATGGCAGACCCAAGAATCATAATGTTCAGTCAAGTGGAAAATGTGATTGATACAACCCCCAAAGCCAGAGAAGGCTAACGTACAGTTTACCTAAAGAATCTTGCGCCTCCCTCTCCCCCCCCCCCATCTCCCTTTTTCCACCAAGCCATGCATACATGCCATGCATACCATAGTTACCCGCGGAACCTTTTGGGATGTATGAGACCGGAGCTCGTTAATAGCACCACCTTCTTGAAACGTGTTGCAGAACAGAAAGACAAACGGAATAGAAGTTGGGCTGCTGTGGAAAGGGCGAATACGAACACGAACGCGAGCACGAACGCGAAAAAAAAAAAAAAACCCTGTAATCCTCCCCATTGACGCGAATTATTTTTTCGGTAAAATTGCGACTGGATGGACATCGTGGTGGGTCGGCTTGGGACCAAGGCGGAGGAGGTAAGGGCGCTAATCACCAATCTCTGGTAATCACCGTTTGGGTTTGAGATTCCCGCGAGTTGACGGTCGGTCGGTCGGTCGGTCGGTCGGGAGCCCTTGCTTGCTTGCTTGCTGGCTGGCTGGCTTTTCGCTCTCTCACTCGCTCGCAGTAATCAAAACCCCCAAACCCAAAATGACGCTTACGGATTTGTCCCCTTCGACACCCCATACATCTGAACAAATTCAGAAAACCCGCGTTATTCTCGTAGGAATCGGGTAACGTATAATCCTCGCAATTGATCTAATCCGATTATTATTTTCATTGACAAAATTAAAAAATATCGTTTAGTGGCGCGACCTGCTCTGGTAAGACGACCCTCGCGAAGCATCTACGCAACATCCTTCCGGACAGCTTCATCATTCATCAAGATGTACTTTATGATCCAACTCTTTTTTATTATTATTAATTTTTACTTTCTGGCTAACCTGGTTCCCCCCCTTTTCTCTCTCTTCCATTCAGGACTTTGCCCCTGTATGACTTTTTAACGCTTGCGTTGACATACTATTTATTCTTTCTTTTTTTTTTTTTGTTTTTTTTTTTTTTTTTGTTTTGTTTGACGTAGCCCGAAGCGACATTACCAATACACCCCACTCTTGGACAGGACTGGGACACCGCTCCCACGGCGATAGCCTGGCCGCGCCTACGCACATTTCTGCACACTGTCAAACGCATCGCCCGCATACCAGATGATCATTCCTCTCATGATCACCTGAACGAGCAAAAGCCTGTCCCGCTTACCGATTCTGTGGCTGAACGATGGACCGCGGAGATCACGAGGGTACAGAAGGAGGTTGAGGCTGCGTCCGGAACGCGCGTTGTGTGGGGACTCGTGGACGGTTTCTTATTATACTGGGATCAGGTATGATACACTCTGCTCTGCCGCGTACCGATGGCGATCTCATTCCCCCCCCTTGCTCTGAACTCTTCATTTGATATGTTATAGGAAGTCGTTGATACTTTCGATGCTAAGGTGTTCCTTCGCGTACCATGTGATGTTCTCAAGGAACGGAGAAAGAAGCGTTCAGGATACGCTACCGCTGGTGAGTTCTACAATTTTGTGTACTTTCAGAGTCCACACTTCTTATGCCCTTCTTCTCTCCCGCTTCAATCCCCCCCCCGCTCACCTCCCCTGTCCATTCACTTTACTCTCGGAGAACAAATGAATACAGAGGGTGCGTTCTGGAAGGACCCACCTGACTACTTTGAACAACTTGTCTATCCGGCGTACGTCGATGCACATCGTTCCATATTCATCGTATGTCCTTGCTGCTATTACTACCGACCGTTAGTTCTTACATTAAACTGAAACAGAATGGCGACGTCGAGCAGGGTTCGCCATTACTCCCAGACCTCGTGCTCATCGAATCCCTGGAGCTGAGTATGAATGATATTGTCGAGAGATGCTGCGAAGAGCTCATAGCAGTGCTTCGTAAACCTGTTGCCACCGTGACCGGGGAAGTGCAATGTTAATAGAGACGAGATTAGAGACTCAAGGGAAGACTTTCTATTCGGTATGGAATGGTATGATAGATTCGGAGGCTTTTTTCTTTTTTTTCTTTCCTTTGGAAGGAACGAGATTATCGTTAGTCATCTTTTGTTCGCAGGCGAACGCCAGCGCACAACATATCAAGTCAGGACGCAGTCCCTACCACCAACATTAGTAAGAAGATGATCAAGTGGAGCTCCGTGGTCAAGGAGACCGCTTGTGCCCACAGGTTCTAGAGGCGATACACATGTTCCCCCTGGAGCGGCCATGATCTCTTACCTCGATGCAACTCAACTCTCTGAAGAGTCGTGTGTTTATGCGAGTGGATAAAGTTAGAAGAAGAACGTCTTGTCTCATGTCGAAGGCCAACCCTTTTTAACTGCCCCCAGCAAAAAGAAAACAAGACGGATCACCCAGTAGTGTGTGTGTGGTGGTGCTATAAACTTGTAACAGTGTTCTTCGTATCGATGTCGGTTCGTTCGATTCAAAGAGTTTTTTTTTTTTTTTTTTTTGGCGACCGAGCGCGAGGATTGAACACAGACAGATGCAGACCACCAAACCCCACCGCGCACACATATAAATCGCTGCTAAATCTTTTTTTGTGATCCGTTGATCCGATCGTTTGACCGAATGGACGGCTATTTACTAATTTGTTTTGGCCCCTCCACACACACACATCATATGCGCTGTGCTGCACCCGTATATCCCCCTCTCCCCCCCCCCCCAAAGCCTAAATTTGTTGTCGTTCTTGTCGTTGTGTTATTGTTAGTTGGTTCCTTTTTCGAACTTCCTGGAGGCAGTGAAATTGTTTGACAGGTCAGTGAGTCAGCAAGCCAGATTTCATGATCATATGAATCAGATACGCTCTGGACCCCCCCTCCTCCTCCTCCTCCTCATCACGTTCAACTAACCGACGCCAACGTGTAAAAATACGCGTATCATCGTCGTATCGTACCTTTTTTTTTTTTTTTGCTTATGTGTGGCGGGCGGTTATTTGCGCCACTGACCTACTTTAAGTTAGCCTGAGTTTTTTTTTTTTCCCTTTCCCTCTGGTGATGGTGATTGTAGTAGTAGTGGTGGTGGCGGCGGTGGTGGTAGGAGTTCTGAACAAAAAAAAAAAATGAAGCGAGCGAACAGAGCGGGTTCTCTCAGATATCATTCCGCTCTTCCCTTTTTTTTTTTGCCGAGTAAGTAAAAAAAAAAAAAAGTGCCTGTACATCAGGCCAGGCTTTAAAAGCTCTTTATCTACTTCTATTAGGTTTTTCGTAAGAAAATAAATAGACCGAGGGATCTTTCTCGTTCTGAAAAAGGTGATTTTTTGTTTACATGTGTTCAGGCACTAACTAAACAACACTAGAACTTTAGTGCCAACCCTTATTTTATTTGAATTGAATTGAATCAAACACAATTTCTGCTTCATGCTTGACTCGACTCAATCGCGTGGGTTAGTCGCTCCCGCTCCTCCCTCACCCAAACTTTGAAAAGTGTATTACTTTTGTTTTTTTTTTTTGTTTGCAAACCTGCCATGTGGCTGGTAATGGCCAATCCTCAATCTTAATCCATGACACACAGGGAAGACGGTTAAATCAAATAGGTTTCAAATGTCCTGCCCTGCCTGTCTGCCCTATCTTTGGGGATAAAGTTGATGCTTACTCGACCTTTAAGTTAAGAACTAGAATTAGAGGCCAGAACTTCACAAAGTTCTCATCAATGGTACGAAAAAAAATTCGGGGTGGGAGGGGGGGGGGGAAACCATTTTGGTCAACCAATTGATACTGCCATCTTATTTCTCTTTTCTTTTACATTTAACCTACCTACCTTACTTACATCCTAGATTCTAGAATGTTGTGGTTTCATCCACATTGAGAATCAACATGGTAAAAACTTGATCACTTCCACAAAGTTTTGAGCTCGTATACCTACCCAAAGGTAATATACGTCAAGCTCATTTTCACTAAGGAAACGAAATATTAAAACGTACGTTCGTTGACAGTGTGGATCCCGTTTGACAGTGCACTACTGCTCTTACCCATGTTCCAATGATTGTAGCGGATGATATGGGGCGTAAGCTTCCAATAATACCTCGTGTCTGTGCCCACAACCCTCAACCTTCTACTGCAATGTCAGAAACTAAATTAAAAATACACCCACCGGTATTTCCGCTCATGATACCAGGGCTCACAAACACATTGTCTGCACCTTCAAGACCTCTATGGACATTGTACGTTGCCTTGATCGTTCCGCTCAATAACTGCCATGGCGCCGAGTTTTCACCCGTAGGTGTCACAGGAGCTGGTTCCAGAGCAGTCCCCCAAGCCTCTGACAGGGTGAGCGCGCCGGCGTTCGAACCACCCTGCGGGGAAATCGTCGAACCGAAAGCAGTGAAAGTGAGATTGAACTCCTTGGACAACTTCTTCAGGACTTCAGTATCCCGCTGTTGTACCGCCGCGACAGAGCTGTAATGCAACTACGAGTTGAATACGAATACTAATAGTTTTTTTTTTTTTTTTTAAATTCATGCAACAAAACTGACCTCTGCGTTGCAACCCGATGGTTAATGACGGCCCACGCTTCTTCGGGTAGCGCATTCGTCTTGACCCCACTTGCACAAGGTCAATGGCTTGTGTAGTTCCGATCAGCGCTTTATAGGTTTCGTCTTTGATTAACTCTGCTTCCAGCTTTGCCAAAGCCGTGTCAGAGTGAACGGACGCCTTAATAAGCGCACGTAGCCGTCCCGGAAATTGCTTGGCGTGTTGTCCTACGCATTGCACGGTGCTGTAGATAGGGGTATCACGCTCGAGGCGAGGTCGGATTGGGTTGGCTTCGAATTCGACGAGAAGACGGGATAGAATGCCGATACTCTATCAAGGGTGGGTTAGACGAAGTTATAGTGGGATTTAGGGGAGCCTGACAGTGTGAGGTGGGGGAACGCTGGAATGTCCACCAGCAGTGGAGACCGTCACCCTAGTATCCGTATATCCTTTTCGGCAATTGCAGGAACTGCGATGATTGAGCCTCCTACTTCGCTAAACCCACCTACGAGTGGATGAGCACAGGCATATATAAGATCGGACCTTCTTGGTACTCACCACCCTCGTCCACGAGAAGAGCAATCGAGTTTTCACCGTATTTGTCTAGTATCGCCCGGGACAAGCTTTGAGCACCCTAACAAAAGCATGAGCTTAGGACCGCATGCTCCTCATATATTCTAGAAGGTTGTATGACTGACCTGCACGCCACTAGCCTCTTCATCAAAGCCAAAAGAGAGGATGATGGTACGAGTGGGCTTGAAGTTCTTTTCGAGCAAAGTTTCGATAGATGAACTGTTTTCGACTGGTTAGCAGCAATACCCCCGGAAGGCAAATGGAAAGTCGCGTAACAGTGCTCCGATCAATCCGCTCTTGTCATCAGAGCTTCCTCTTCCCCAAATGAATTCGCCTGCGGAAGACTTCAACTAAGCGATCTTGCATCAGATCGTATTGGTAATCATCGCACATACCGTCATAGTGCCCCGAAAAGGGAGGATATTTCCATTGGTCAACGGTCTTGGGTTCGACAGGAACAACGTCTGCATATCGAACAGAGTTAGTTAGAGGGAAGTCCCGTCAAACGCATGTGATCCGCGGACAAACCCTGATGAGCGGCTAAGAGGAGTGGTTTGAGACTGTTGTCTGAACCCTTCCACTCATAGAGTAACCCGTACGTATTGACTTTGGTCAGCGAAAGAGTCGCATGGCTGGTTGGGTGGGTTGTGTACAAAGGACGTTCAGCCCATGCCAATTTCAGAGATATATTATGATGAACGCACGTAAGAGGGAATGATTGAAGGATGTAGTCATGGAACGGCCCGAAAACCTCCCACCGCTTATCCACACCAACAGGACCATTTTATCGTAGGATTCCGTTCTTTGTTGTTTGTCGGCAGGGAGGCATTAGAAGGGAAAGATGGGGAAAGGCAAGATGGAGGGGGGCATACGGAACACGGACGGCCCTCCAAGCCATTCCACGGCTCTCTTCGTGAATGCATCCCGATTGAAGTCATCTCCAGACTCTCCCAGAGTTTCGCGTGGCGATCCGGATAAAGGGCATCTGATTGGGGACAGAGCTTGGGATCATGGAGGCCCAATTGACCGGGGATGTATGAGAATGGCCCGAATTTAGTAGTATAACGGAATGCTACTCCAACAACGAGCAGTGTGATAAACCAAGAAGCCTCCATTTGGACCTTTGAGGGCGTTTATGGACGCGGGCGCAGCAGTTGGCAAGATATCCACTTTTTCACCATTATTGACCATGATGGACGAGCTGGTCAGAGTGGTGTGAAGATAACCCCCGTGGCATTTATTCGGCTCAACTCTCCTACGGGCGTCTGATACTCTCTCATGTCGTTCCCGTTCGTTCGGCTAAACAAACTGACAGACGCTCAAGCACGAGGAGGGGATGGTGGTGGTGGGTAGGTGGGTGGCGGTTATTGTGGCTTGACTCAGGCTACTTTCACCTCGACGACGCTAACGTTGACCACGACCATCCCATTCAAGGATGAACGCATCGTCACCACCTTCTCTCTCTTCCGTACCATCTCCGGACTATCAAGCACTAGTATCACAACGTCCCGCGCCTGTGGACTGCCTCTCCTGTCGCATCATCGGCACAGGCGCGCTAGGCGCAACCGGTCTATACGCGTTGAACCAGGCGCGGGCTCACCAACCAGGCTCAGTCGTTGGGAAACGGATTATGGGTGGTGTTGGAATACTCTTTTTACTCGGAAGCGTTGCGCGTTGGCGCGCGTGATACCAGTTCGTATTCCTCCCCCCCTCCCCCCCTTAACTCCTACATTGATGTTAAACACCTTTTGTTTTGTTTTCATTGATTGGCTTTCTTTAGCTCTGGGCAGGGTAGTATCGCTAAGCTGCCTTAGAAAAGGTCCAAAAAAACCGCAATTCCGAAGATCTTTATGTCTTGGTAGGCTAGTGAGCTGTTGCCATGCACGCTAACAAAGCCTAAGTGAGCGAGTGGCGAGGCAAATGATACAACTCTTCAATGATAATTCTCTAACCACCGTTCAGCGCATGCTCCGGTACGAGACAAAAGCCGTTCACAAGCCATTGACATTGTCATTGGATATCCTATCGAGACCCACGCGCGTAAGGTGATCTCCACTCCACATAAGATTACAGTGTCACATTTCAGCCCACCCGTTATCGAATTGAAATCTCCTCCTTTGTTGCTTATACCAAATTTGCGACTGCAGCGCAGCGATTGGAGCCAGCAGGAATGAGGGTTACACGAAAGGTGTTGTCGAGAAGATCAAACGGTCCCCCCTTCATCCCCGGTCGTTGTCCTCGCCAGAACACTTTACGTATTTCATGCTCAGACTTGGGGACGGGCGATAGTGGATCTATCACAGAAGAGCACTGCGGAAACAAGTTGGGCGCGATTTACGTGATCCTTCTTGTGAGACGTCGGCAGTTGAGAGCTTGAGGCCGCCACTGTCGAACTGCTGTCGAGAACAATTTGGTTCCCCGTTTCCAGAAAGGAAGTTTCGAGCAAATTGCCTCGTGGTTGCAGTAGCGCCCTTCATCCGAAATCCGAAGGTTTCGCCATTGATGACTTGCACAGGTCCCACTTGACTTTGTAGCCATATGACAAACGTCTGTCCTCGTCGTAGTGTGATGCGATAAAACTATTGGGCTTAGCGAGTCTGTCAAGCTCCTCCGTCGAGGCGTATGGTAACTCGCACTTCGTCTCTCTTTCCCCATAATCAGCTCAACTAGCCTTCGATGGCAACAATCCTATCATGTCATCTCGGTTCCTCATGACCCATGGCAAAAGCCCAAACATTTATCTTCCTCCGTTAGCTCTAGTTGGGTTTTTGTACCCCACCTCCACTTGTTATACTTCATGATGGGACCGAATTGGCCTGTCTCACACAGACCTCGAGTCAAAAACCTTTGTAGTGTCAGCTGTGCCTATTCGGTCGGTCAATCTATTTGAGGCTAGCCGTGGTGTGAATTTGAGGAGTTGCACATGGTACTCTCCAGGTAGCGATATTGCCCATTGTAATCTGCCAAGTGACTCGATTACAATTCAGTAGAAGAGGAATCATGATCAGTTGCGGACTATAAACTGGATATTCCTATTTGATGATAAATGTATTGCTTTAACTCTTATGTGGCGCGTTAATACTACAAACACGGGTACATTCATACATACTTTACCCTTACCTTAATCATCAGGGGGGGAGGGAGGAGGGGTTTGGGATGAAACAGAAACAGAACGCCGTTCATCAATTATGTCATTCCACCAGATCACTTTTATTCGCCCTTGCTTCTTTATTTATTTTATTTTCTCTGACAAAGAGAACCCCGATTCAGACAGGCAAAAGACTTTGGACGATCATTTCAGAAAAAAAAATTGGGATGTTAGAATTTAATTGGGGGACATTGAAGATCCGCCAAGGTTGGGTTGTAGTTTAGTTTATAAAACAAAACCGTAGGTTGCACGTGATCAATGATAATGTAATGCACCCACCCGCGAGTTGCACAAAATAAAATATTGTGAAGAAGAGTTGGGAAATGGGGGATTAAAGATTGCTCCCTTCGGGGATGCATACGAAAAAATTGGAACGATACAGAGAAGATTAGCATGGCCCCTGCACAAGGATGACACGCTGTTTCAGAGTGGTAGACCTACGGGTCTCAATATTTTTTTTTATTTTTTTTGAAACTAGTATCCCGACCCACCACGCACGCATGTTGGGTCAAGTGGAAAGAGGGAACCCCTGCGATAACTAAGACTTCGAATGAGGGTGTATCATTCCTGTACTTGCGAATATGCTGCTTGCTAGTACCGTTTGACCTTTCACTTGACATTGTCGAGAAGTTCTTTAGCACACAAAGAAAGAGAGAAAGGGAGGAAAATGCCAATTGATTTCTGCTTCTGTTGGCTGGTTCAATGGCTGCTCTACTACAAGCATTGTATGTACCCTTATATACTTGAAGAGAGACCTAGTTATGAAGCAGAAAGAGGATAAATTAGGATGAAAGGAGACAAGTGAGATGAAATCAGGCAATATAAGCAGAGAGGTGGAGAAGGAGAGGTGAAAACCTGGCAATAAGGACAAAGAAGTGATGGAGAGGTACAGAAAGGAATGGACGGGCAAAGCAGCCCAGAACGTGCATGTACTGATAAGATGATATTCGTCAAAACGTTTTGAAACTAAAATCATAAGTTCTCTACTTCAGGGCTTGTAACGAAAGAGAGGAAAAGTGAGGAATGGAGATGGCTGGAGATTTCATGCTCAATGCCCGAGCCATCATCCTTACAGAGTATTACTGGCCAGAATTTTCACTCGAGCAAGGAGAGCACCAGTGGTCCAACCTGTCGACATACGATGTGAGTGCGAATGGCACAGATTCAAGACTCCCAGCTTCACCTTGACAACCTCGCAGATTCCCGCGTCGGATCCCCCGGCACTGCCAAGCTCATCCCAGGGCGAGCTGGCCTGGTTAGCTGGCCTGGTTCTTTGAGCCAGGTGAATTTACGAGTGCCTCTCCTTCCCACCTCTCCGGCGACAGGAGCATCTGGGAAACAGTCGCACCAGGTCATGGCGTCGCCTTCCTCGACAATGCTGGCCTCTTGGAAAATCAGCCGTAAGTACCGGAATCATGTGTTTTTCTTTGCTGACAACTGGCACGCAGGTTCACGGTAAACACCCGCATGCCGATAACGACGACGGTCGAGAGACCGATAGCTATGAATCACGGTCCCGGAAGAAGGACAAGGGTGGAACGACCGCCCTCGGGAAGCAGCAGGGTTCACAAGCAGGGCCATCACGAGCCTGCAACCAGGATCCTAAAGAAAGCAATGGTAAAAAAATCCAACGTGGTGGGACACGGAGCGCTCGAGACCACGAACACGCTGGCAGTTTATCACCAATTACCGCTGGGACCGAGTGTCCAACAGGAGTCTGCGGGGACCGCTGAGTGTGGGGAGCTACTTTGGGGAGAGGGAAGAGTGCAGGGAGAGAGGATGCAGCAGCAGGCTGATGAGGTCCAGAGCGCAGAGCACCGCGGTGACGAGGACGGCAACTAGGACTGGACAGTGGGCGATCACTTCTTGATCCAGAGGCGATTCAAGGACAGATACGGAGCGCTGCTGGTAGCCACGGAGGCAGATTGGGACAGCCGAACTATCAGAGAGCTCAAGTGTCAGCCATGCCCACGCGCCGGGTTCGCCACCTGGGAGGAATTCAAGCGTCACTGTGACACCATGGAGGCCCACCCCCTACACATCCAATTCTGCGACCACTGCGGAGACTTCTTCGCACGATCCGACTCTCTCAGGCGGCACAAGAAGAACAGGCCGACTGAATGTGTCAAAGTGATGCCAGACATGGCCAGACTCAAGCGCGCAGAGACCACACGACTCCATGACTCGTTCAAGGTGCGACTAGAGAACTGCCTGAGGACCGGGGAGGAGATGAGGAAGCCGTTCGGTATGATCATCAAGGAGCGATTCCCGGGTCGTCAAAGAAGGGATGCAGGGAGCAAGCAACGTAGCCGAGCCAAGTCACGCTAAAGCTCCAGAATCGAGATTGCTAAGGACTAGGGACTAGAAGTTAGTGTTAACACCTTTCTATATATTTTTTCCTTTGTTTCTTTTTCTCACTTCCCCCCCCCTTCTCTACATTTGCCGGCCCCTCTGCGACACATGTATTTGCAGTACGGGTGCCATAAACGGCCTTCTCTTTTGCTTTTTCTCTGGTTCAATTTCGAGTATTTATTCTACTTTTGTCTTGGTTTGGCTTTCATGCTATGTACGTATATATATATATATTGTAAGAGTTTCTCAATTGGATCTGAACGAGAGTCTTGAATTACGCACCGTGTGTCTCCCTCCCATGCGTCCACAATCAGATTACATGTAGCGAAAAAATTTACCGAAGGTCGAAGTTGAGGTCGGCAGGACGTCTTAGAGGTGAGTCAGGTTCGAACGCGAAAGGAATGCAGAGGGCGGGAGAGTATCTAGGCAACAAATCTATCAGACGAGGTGAGCGGATACAGTCAAAGACAGTCGATTACGATCGAGAAGGAAGAAAAAAACAACCTTTTCTAATAACACAGGCATCGCTGCCATGATGAATGTAACGGGTTAACAATCCGTACCAGAACGTAATCCCGAACTTTCTTCCACACGCAGTATGCAGAACGGCAGGGGTGGGATATGGACATACACAAAAGTATTGACTTGGCCGCCCTTGATCACAACCATGCTGCACGACTTGCTGCTACTGCGCTATACACTGATACAGGCACTTCACCTGCCACAAGCCGGATCAAACATTGACACCGTATTCCACCATTGAAGCAGGGAGATTTGGAACCCACGCATTGGTCCATCGGTTGGTTAAAGCGAGCGGGGGTGATAAATGAGAGGAGATGGGTTAGGAAGAGGAGAAGAGAGAAAGGGAAAGGGAACAATGGGAGATCGATTAGAGAGAAAAGACGGAAATCTTTAGAGGTACATCAGCCTGACTCTTGGCTGACGCCCACGTGTTGTACATGTTTGTGTTGTTTTCCGCCTCCCTTGTTTTTTCTGGCATCTGGCGTTGATGGAAACCCCGAAAACAAACCTCTGCCCTGCTGCCCCCTATGATTTTTCGTTTCTCCTGCGCGCTCATGACATCTCGTATGTAATGGTTTGTTACCGCTCTGCGCGATCTGTTGTTGATATCTGTTACAATCTGTTCGATCGGATGTCATGTGATCTATACATCAAATGCCTGCCTTGATAACCACTTGACATTATTTCTCAAGACCCTTCAAGAAGGTTCTGGCTAAGTACAATGTCATCATAACACTTTGTATTTATACCAGACTACCCATGAGTCTGTATCCCAGTTTTGAGCTCTTGTCATATCTAGTGCTTGTTACTCAGAAATTCATTGCTTTTCACTGTCTTATATGCAGGATAAGACAGTTGTCTTCATCATCAGAGCTCATTGGAACACCCAATCACCTATCCGTTGACCTATGCAGGTAACAATTGTTACATTAGCTTGAAACCAACAGACTCCCCAGAACCCTCTCAACATAATTGTCTACACCCCGCACCTTATATCCATGGCACCAAGCCACTTGTTTTGGAACACAAGGTACTCACTCACCAGAATATTCACAGCCTCTAGTAGCATCTCCTCGCCTCTACATGCATCCCCCTCCCACAATGATGCCCACTGATTACCACTTGTTGGAGGCTGGTGATCTGGCCTCACAATTAGACAAGGCCCTTGAAGTACTTGCCAATCTGGGTCTCCGTGCCTACATTGAACACTACCATGCCCTGATCCTTAGATGATATGGTCTATGTACAGATCAGACAAAGAAAAGAGATCAGATTCCTGAGTAACAAAGCTACTGAGTGCAGAAGAGCTTGAAACCGGAATACAATGGAAGTCTGGTATAAATATGCAAAGCTACCAATGATGTCACACTCTACTAGAGGTTGTCCTGTAGTACCAGGGCATGGTATTGTTCAACATCAGTGCGGAGACTTGGATTGGCCAAGAAAAGCTTTGTCAACGCGTCATGCAAGGTCCCCAGCTTCTAGTGAACGAAAATCGCTGGGGGTCATGGTTGGAGGGGGGTTTGAGTAAGTGCAAGGGGATGCCACCAAAGGCTGACAATTTCTTGAGAGTTAGCACCCTGTGTCCTAAAGATCAGTAGTCCTGCTCCATAAAAAAAACAAATATAGGGTGGAGGGCATAGGCAGTTGTGACGAGAGGGAATCAAAATATCGTAGCGATCGGTATTGATAAGGGTGCGCGACTGATAATTGCGTCCATGGTTCGGGCCAATTCGAGCGCGATTATGCTCCTCCCCAGATGGGATTGGAATCGGCTCTTCGTTTTCTTCGATCAACGGCTGGTTCTGGGGACTCTTATGAGTACTGACAGGTGAGCTGGACGGGGTGTGGTAGACGGGAAGGGATCCCTCTGGGGTGAACAGCGCAGAGGGTATGTTATAGGGGGCTACAGTAAGTGATTGGCACGGGTAACCCCCGGGTATTTGTTTTGATTGATACCCATACCTGTACCCGCACGCACATACCCCTACCCTTCAGGTTACCCGCGGGTTACCCAGGTAAAAACGCGTGCAAATCACAAGTATTACTCAGACAGCCTGCCGCCACCTGAGAAATAACCCTGGGAAGGGATCATCCTCATTCACCTTTCTACGCCACAGTGCATACATTGCCACCCAATCCCCACATTTCCGATCACGCCTAATGGCAGAATCGACTCACCAATATCAATCCTATTATCACCCTGGCAGCGGCAACATCAAGTTGCTCATCCACGACATTGACTATGTGCACCTGGCGAGCGCAGAAACACGACTGTGAAATGCCGTATCTACTGACTTTATTGCGCCAATAAATTTGGTTCCTTGGTTGATGCCAACTCCCTGAAAGAGTAAGAGAATGATAACTGGGGTGGGGACATGGAGGCAGCGTGATTCACAAGTAGAGCCTGTCTCAAGCGCGTAACTAAGCCTGAGCAAGGAAATGACCAATCCTTAGCGGCGGGACACAGAGTGGGGACTCATGGTACCTCACGCTTGGGAGCTTATATCATCACCTTGCTAGGGCCCAGTTTACAGCAGGAGTCAATAGGAACTACTGTGTGGGGAGGGCCGCCTTGGATAGAGGGAAGAATGCAGGAAGAGGAGCACAGCACGACATGGGCAGCGTAGTACAGCAGCAGGTGGAGAAGGTCTACATCACAGAAAACAACGAGGATGACAATCCGGGTTCCAAATGACAAGGAGAAATTCAAGCGTAGAGAGACCAAGTCACGTGATGTTCGATCCACAGCTGGAGGGCTACTTGGGGACCAGAGAGGAAATTGGGAAGAGCTACAGGAGCGCGCGGAAGGGCCAGATAAAGATTAATGTGCTGGACCCTCCTGGCGAACACACATGTCATGGTCGTGTGTGGGTGGGTGGATGTGCGGGTGGGATGCTCCTCGGAAGCGATAGGTGTCATGACAAAGGCAACCTCGGATCGCGCATTTGGGCCCTCTCCCGAGTATATCTTCACTTTTGAACCCTCTATGGGCTAGCAGATTGAGAAGTGGAAGACAGCCAACCTGGCCTGGAAGTTCTATCATTTCGAGAGGGTGAGAAAGTGAAAGTGAAAGTGAACTTGTTGCGAATCCATTCATCAACCATGTCATTCCAGATCACTTTATTCGCTTGCTTCTTTATTTATTTTATCTGACAAAGAGAACTTCGGCTCAGATAGGCAAGACCTTTGGACGATCGTTTTAGGAAATGAGAAAGTGAAAAAGTGGGATGTACGAGATGTAAATTAATGGATATTAATGGGGACACATTGACGATTCGGGTCGGCTGTGATGGCTCCCGAGGTTGGGTTGGGTTTCATTAGGAAGGTTGATCACTGGAAGTCCGTGCTGCGGTTCAATAAATTTACGAGGGTCTGGGTGACTATGCCAAAAGCGAGGATGATGGTGGGTGGAGGGGAGGTCGTAGTAGCTTAACTTAGAACTGCAAGCAAACGACTGTTGCACGTGATCAATAATAACGTAAACTGACCACCCGCGGGTTGCACAAAATAAAAGGTTGTGAGGAGGAGTTGGGAAATGGGGGATTAAAGATTGCTCCCTTCGGGGATGCATACGAAAAAATTGGAACGATACAGAGAAGATTAGCATGGCCCCTGCACAAGGATGACACGCTGTTTCAGAGTGGTAGACCTACGGGTCTCAATATTTATTTTATTTTTTTATACTACTATACCGACTACAGCACTGTTTATTTAATTATCCTCACCACGGCTTAGATCCGTTTCACGAATTGCGTGCGTGCGTGTGCGTGTGTGCGTGTTCCACATGTCGGGGGCGGTGGTGGCATGCGTTCATCGGGCCGGGTGTGGGTGATCCTTGATTCATTTCATACACAGCAGCTCTCAAAGCCACGCGCATCACCTCGCTCCCAGCAAACAAATATATAAATGTGCTCCTAATTTTGAGTTGTTGTTTTCTGTATGTGCAACTTAAGAGAGCAGAGTGTTTCTCTTTCTCTTTCTCTAGAAATGAGTGGTAGCCTGGCAGGTAGCCAGGCAGGCAGGCACTGCCCACACATCGCTTGGACCCAGGGGGCAACGCTTTGACCCAGCGAAAATAAATGAAAGGAAGAACGAAGAGAACTCAAAGAGGCTAATTTTCCACCTCGGTTGTGGGAGTTCTAGACTCTTTCTCTTTCTTTCTCTCCTTTCTCTCTTCTTTCACTTTTACAAAGACCTATTTAATATGTACTATTTCGATAAACTGTACAAAGACACTGCGGAGTTTTCTCGGAATTCGAGCGTGAAAAAAGGACTCTTTGTCTCGGTTAATGATACAGACACCTGAAGAACACGAGGCGATTATCACCTTGCCATAGCAGGCGGGTCAAAGCGTGCATCTTTCCTATACAGGACTAGAGGCTAGATGGATAGCCATTGTCATCATATTCAAAGAGTCGCCTTGTGTGGGGTGTGTGTGTGGGGGGTGGGGGGGTGGGGGGAGTGGCGAAGGTGGGCCAAAAAGCTGTGTGAGGTCGTATCTCAGTTATATCATGCTGTTGACGGACACAAGCTAAACTTACAAGCGAGGCCTTACTTTCGCAAGCGCTGAACATTCGTCATAAAGGGAGAGTAGAGCCGTTCCTCCCTCCCGCTTTTCTCTCCACCACACCACAAATTTTATCAACCAACCTTTGCATCGCACTTGCATACCGCAACAACCATCAGATCACCCATGAATTACATCCACACTATTGATGACATTCTGGCCACGGAGTACTGGCCAGAATTTTCACTCGAGCAAGGAGGGGACCAGTGGTCCAACCCGCCCCGGTCTGAGGGGAGCAGCTTCAGCGAATATCTCCAGGGTCCCGTATGCGCATATTTCTTCGATCTATGAGAGGTCATTCACGTTTCTGCACCACAGGACATCCTTTGGGACGCGACGGCCGCAATGGGCCTCAGCACTGGCGTGGACATCAACACCTACGCAGCAGACACGCCAGCCCCCACTTCACAGAGCGGGGACATCACCCTATTCTCCGCCGAGTTCGACGCCCTACACCCGGTGAGCACATAACCCATTTTTCAATCGCCTCGCGAATGTCTACTCACTTTCAACCACGCAGGACTTGACCCCTTGGCTTGTGTCAGCGACACGTATGTCTCAGCGTGATACCTTCGCTCGCCGTCTTTCATGTTCATCCGGGTACGAAACAGCCCTCACGGACACACTGTTAGAGAGCGACGCGCGAGGGGGAGGGTTCATCCCCTCAGCTACGAACGTCGCGGGTGCGACGACATACGATGTGAGTATGAATGGCACAGATTCAAAGACTCCCAGCTCACATTGACACCTCGCAGATTCCCGCGCTGGATTTCCCGGCGCTGCTAGGCTCATCCCAGGGGGAGCTGACCTGGCTCAAGGAGCTAGGCGAGTTTACGAGAGCCTCTCCCTCCCACCTCTCCAGCGACGGGAGCGTCTTGGAGCTAGTCACACCAGGTCATGGTGCGGCTTTGGGAAATCGGTCGTAAGTGTCCCCTATTAGCTTACCGGAATCATGCGTTCATCTTTCCTCACAACTGGCACGCAGGTTTCCAGTTGGGTGCGGTAAGCGCCCGCGTGCCGATGACGACGACGGCCGAGAGGCCGATAGCTATGAATCGCGGCCCCAGAAGAGGGGCAAGAAGAGGGTCAAGGGCGAGACAACCGCCCTCGGGGTCTTGGAAGCAGCAGGGTCCACAAGCAGGGCCCGTCACAAACCTGCAACCAGGACCTCGAAAGGAATCAACGGTAAATCCAGGGTGGTGTGGCGCGGAGCGGAGAGGCTCGCGGCCTCGAACACGCAGGGAGTTTACCACCAATTCCTGACGGGGCCAAGTGTCCAACAGGAGTTGGCGGGGACTGCTGTGTGGGGGAAGCTGCCCTGGGTCGAGGGGAGAGTGCAGAGAGAGGGGATGCAGGAGCAGGTTGAGGACGAGGACGGCAACCAGGACCAGACGGTGGGCGATCCCTTCTTGATCCCGAAGCGATTGAAGGACAGGCACAGGGCGCTGCTGGTAGCCACGGAGGCAGATTGGGACAGCCGAACTGTCAGAGAGCTCAAGTGTCAGCTGTGCCCACGCGCGGGGTTCGCCACTTGGGAGGAGTTCAAGCGCCACTGCGACACCATGGAGGCCCACCCCCTACATATCCAATTCTGCGACCACTGCGGAGATTTCTTCGCACGATCCGACTCTCTCAGGCGGCACAAGAAGAACAGGCCGAGTGAATGCGTCAAAGTGATGCCAAACATGGCCAGGGTCAAGCGCGAAGAGACCACACGACTCCACGACGAGTTCAAAGCGCGACTAGAGAGCTGCCTGAGGACCGGGGAGGAGATGGGGAGGCCGTTCGGTATGATCATCAAGGAGCGGTTTCCGGGGTCGTCAAAGAAGGGATGCAGGGAGCAAGAGAGCCGAGCTAAGTCAAGCTAAAGCTCTCGGGTTGGAATCGCGAAGGACTAGGGACTAGAAGTTAGTGTTAACACCTTTCTATGTTTTTCCATTTCTTTTTTTTTTTCCTTTCCCCCCTTCTCTACATTCGCCGGCCCTACTATATGACACATGCGTTTGCAGTGCGGGTGCCATGGACGGTCTTCTTTTTCGCTTTCGCTTTGTCTCAGTTTCGAGTATTTGTTCTACCTTTGTCTTGGTTTGGCTTTTATGATGTGTACGCATATATATATATGAGTGTCTTGAATTACGCACCGTGTGTCTCCCTCCCGTGTGCCGGCAATCAGATTGTCTAAATCGCCTACATGCATCGAAGGTTGAAGTTGAAGTCGGCAAGACGTTTTAGAGGTGAGTTAGACCCGAACGCGAACAGGAGTGCAGGGGACATGGAAGTATCTAGGCAAAAGGAAAAAATCCATCAGATGTGAACGGATATAGGCAAGGACAATCGATTACGATCGAAAAGAAGAAGAAAAATACAAACTTTTCTAATAACGCTGCCATTGGGTCAACAATCCGTACCAGAACGGAACACCGAACTTTCTTCCACACGCGGTATGCGGGACGGTGGGGGTGGGATGGTGTCAACACGCATACACCAAAGATATTGACTTGGTCCCCCTTGATCACGGCCATGCTGCACGACTTGCTGCTGCGCTGTACACTGTACGACACTGACACAAGCACGCACTACACTTGCCACTAGCCAGATTAAACCTTGACACCGTATTCCACCATTGAACAAAGATGATAGATTCCGCTCCAGTGAGATTTGGAGCCCACGCGTAGGTCCGTTAGTTGGTTGGGGCGAGTGGGGGTGACAGACGAAAGGAGATGGGAGAAGAGAGAAAGAGAATGGGAACAACGTGAGATCGATTAAGAGAAAATGTAAATTTTAAATGCGCATCAGCTTGAACATCATGTCATGTCTAGTGGTGTGCACGGCTCGGCTCAAAGCCGTAAGCCGGCCGTTTCTGAGCCGGAAAAAACCGGGCCGACATAGGCCGTGAAAACGGCTTCCAGCGGCCCACGGCTCAGGCTTAAGGTTTGGAAAGCCTGAAGCCGCGGCTTTTGGTGGCTGAGTCACGCTTTCTATCCGGATTTTTGCGAACTGTTGAACCAGAATACCAGTACAGAGATAGTCCGACATAATGTGATAGCGTTTAGATAAAACAATTGATGAGATAAAAACGCGTCTCACATTAATCAAGATACTGAGTATATACACCTCAGGTCGATCATGTGATTAAATCACATTACGAGATAACGCGTTCATTTACTTTAACTTAGTAGCTGATATAGTACATCTAAATAGGAATTCTGAAGAAAAGGGCATGGTGCAGACTTATATTTTAGATACTTTGTTAACTTAGAGACTTAGGTGCTTGCGATAACGCGATAGCAACTGCTTTATCTATAGCAGATTTAGTGGCTTTATATATAATTTAGATGTACTATATCAGCTACTAAATTAAAGTAAACGGATGTGTGCGTTTTCTTGCTTGTTAATGAAAGTGATCTAATCACATGATCGATCTGAGATGTATATACTCAGTATCTTAATTAATGTGAGATGCATTTTTATCTCATCAATTGTTTTATCTAAACACGATCACAATTATGTCGGATTATCTCTGTACCAGTATTCTGGTTCAACAAATTCAACGCTGTCCTGGATGCGCATTTTTTATGCAGCAAACGAAATTATAGATACACACGGCCATTGTTTGAGTAATATTAATTGATAATCTGATTATAGAGTAGTCTAAAGTAGTCTGGTATGTATTTTAGATAATGCCAGACTGGCAGAAACGATCGCGCGTTAGTAAATAAGATGTGTCAGGGTACTTAGAAGAGTAAGCCACTGATAACTAATTGGATTTACATCGCATGCTTGATCGGCTTTGGTATTTCGTAGAATAGTACTAGAACTTATTTAAAGATGCCCTGTAGCATGCTGCAGACCCCATATTGTCCTCTTGGGGCTGTAAGCTCTTAGCAATTGTTCAATATAGGTCTATTCTTGCTGGATTTTCACTCTTAGTTTCACCATGATCTCAACATCTTATCTTATCTACATAGCAAGCGTGGGATAGAAGCACCCGTTACAAACACTGTTATTAATATAAGCTAAACTAAGACAATTTATGTTACAGGAGTTAAATAGGAGACATAATATGGCAGAAGGCCAAAGCAGTGGCCAGGGGTTGATATAATGTAAACTACAAGTCCTTCAGAAAATGCAGCTAAAACCCGATTTGACGCTGTAAAGCCGCAGCTTGGGCCCATAAGCCGGCCGGGAGCCGTCGCTACGGCCCAGGCTTGAGTTTAAAGCCTGAGCCGCCAAAAGCCGAGCCTAAGCCGCGGTTTCAGGCCGAGCCGGGGCCGTCACAACACTAATCATGACATGGGTAATAATCTCGAAAGAACTAGGCATACACAAATGAAACAAGAATTGAACAGCCAAACTAAACCCATCCTATCTTGTTCATGTCCAGTCGGCATACATACTGTGGAAGTTGTTGAAACCTTTTGACTGTATCTGCGTCTGCATTCCGAGCGGCCTCAATATTTTGAACCGTCTGAATCCCTTCGTAGTCCTCTCCTGACGGGCCTTTAGCCGGTATGATAAACACGAAGCGTACTTCTTTCCGTGCTCTTGCTGGAAGTTTGTTGAAAACCATATTGAGCCCATGAAAACTGATAGGATGACAGCGGGACACTGTCACCTGGAATAAGTATGTGACATATGTTGAGGAAATAAAAAGTGAATCGAGTGACGCCTCAATCTTCGATTTGGGGGTCATATAAAGGTTAATGTAATCTGGATGTACATTTCTGGATCCTGACCGAGTTTGAAGTGATAAGGAATAAAAACGGCTTATCTCGTTCTTATCAGCAGGAATGCTAGGAATCAAAACATCCAGTGTCGTTCCAGAGGGCAGGGGTGTCATAGTTAATGTCAGGCCCTTACGAATCGAATAATGCGCGGCTTGTTCGAACAGAATGCCGGCTGGGCCGTGAGCATCAGGATCAGTGAGATACTCCATCAGTTTGTTCGAGAACCGTGCCTTCGTAAGTATACGAAGGCGTTCAAATACGAGTTCGGCGACATAGTTGCTCTTTATTTCCGTGCATGTCGTGAGCCACTCAGTATCAACGGGCTCCACTCTAACTAGACGGTAACTTGTGTTTGGATTGAAAGCTGATTGTCCCGTGATTGCGTGGGTGAAGTCGTCCAAAAACATGCTGTCCAGGGCATTCTTGATTTCCGCCTTCTGGATCTTCAAAACAACGGGATCGAGGGACCAGAAGCAGGATCGTGGGATTCCACGGAAGACGGAATAAGCGCTGCGGAGCGCTTCGCAGTGATCCAGATCAAACGTGTTCAAGTCTTTGCGGGCGTAAAGTAAGCTGAAATGAATCTTGACTATAAGTGACAAATATGTGGTTACTTTCAGTCACCTTGCGAAGTATAAAGGCCCCCATTTCCATGTGGGCATACAGCAGATCCTCGCCGGGTGCTCATCAGAAAAGGTGGACCAATGTTCCTTGCTCGGTCTGGTAGCCACAACGACCCTGCCCTTACGAATTCGCGGGTAAAACACTTGAGGCACTAATTTGAGCATATCTCCGAGATTAATCAATGCACAACATTCCGAATTGTTATCTAGCTCCGGAATGCGGGATCCGTCGGACAACGTCAACCTTCTGACTCCCGTGTGGTCGAATATGTGAACGTATTCACCACTGTCGCAGTAAATGGTGGTCATACCATTTACCAGTCGACGAAGAAGTACATATATCAGAAAGACTGATTTTCCTGGTGTATCAAATCCATTAAGTCAAAATTATAGAATATATATCCAATCGCGCACTGACCGACGCCAGGTTGGCCTGTGACAATCGTCGCATGGCATGGATGGGAAAACCTCGGTGGTTGCAGAAGAGCTTGCCAACACTGATCTTCATATTTCAGAATATCCCAGAAAGTCTCATAAATTGGAACAACAAGGAGTTTTGGGACCTCGATAGTGAATGCATTTTGTGAACCTTCTGGGAGATCGACAACTACCAACTCCAGCGTCTCCGAATTATTGTTCAGTTCTGATGACAATGAGTCGGGGATCTGGACACGGCGCCTGACAAATATATCCTCCCCAAGCTGCCAAAAACTCTGGTGGATGGCGAGAAAACAACTATCTGTAAAACAACATCAGCACTATGACGCACCCGGGCTCAAGACAAATGTCATATACCTGGTTCTAAGCCATGGAATGCATGATCGGAGATGGGGGCAGATGAGTGGTGCCACGTGAAACCATGACAAGGTGGTGAAAACAAAAGGGCAACGAACGAGACAGTTTCGTCATCAGGAATGCTCAGTCATGGAGATTTACTCTCCTGCTTACCAGAAATAGATGAAACAGAGCTGGCGTTAGATTCGTTAGGCGCACTTGGACTGATTGTGGCTGATGAGATCGCGAAACAAGAATCAGCATGGAAAATTGTGGAGTTGATAAAGGGAAAAGATTTTAAGGGCAGAATCTTGTCAGCGACGCTCAGCTGCAAGATCCACTCTTACTCACTGGTACGCGGGACCTTTACAATTATGTGGATGTATTCCCTGGGAGGTTGTGCTGGAAAGATACTGAAAACGGTGCTCGAGGGGTCTAATTTGTCCGCAAATTCTGAAAGATCATGTCCCAGGAGCTGGATACGTTCAATGAGAGTGTCGTCTGGCTCAGCAGCGATGGGGTTGGAGTCCTTGGGCTGATAAAAGCAAATGTCATTTCACATAGCGGCTCGTCGATGGCGCTCACCTTCCACAATTCTAGGGTGTGAGGACCAACATCCTTTAAACGATCCAGTGCTCGCTTGCTTTGTATGAATTCCTTCAAGTTGAAAACCTCAGGCTTTTTATTGCGTACCGCGGTAACTGGAAAGACGATAGCTTCGCCTTCTATGAGACATTTTAGTTGGAGAGTGGTAGACATTGTGGTCGCACGGGAAGTGACGTGTGACCTCCCAGCCATTCCAAACGGTAACGTCTTGATAAGATTATAGATGCAAAAGAAGACGAGCGGGAACGTACAAGAGGATTTTAGAAGTGGAGGCAATTCAATACTATTAGTGAACTTAGAGGCTTTTTATACAATTTAAGCTACAATAGGAGTCCTATATCATCTGCGAAAATGGCAGAGAAATGACAGTAATAGGAGTCACAATGGAATAACAGGGGTCTGTGATTGAGGATAACCCAGTGAATGCAATTCGTCCAGCACTTTGACGAATCACGTGATGTAAAGTAAACAATAGAGAGGTTCCGGGATAGCGGTTCGACACGTGATGTAGAGTAAACAATGGCAAATTCTGTTGAACCAAGATACCGGTACAGAGATCACCCAACTCTCCCCCACCACTGACATCCCTAAAGTGGTAATATTGTCACACGACTGTGATTTGTAATAATATTTATTTTAAAAAGGAAAGTTATCGTTGATCAACAAAAAGTCGTTACAAATCAAAGTCATGTGACATCTAGACAACATTTTCAAACCTAATGAAAGACCGGCTCGGCTCATGCAACAACCTCACCCCCCTCACCTTCCCTCACGCGCTCCTCCGGTTGTATATGGCCCATTTAGTTTAAAATTGTGTACGTGATAGGCCAGTTCAGTGTATTAGTATAGATATTATAATAGATTTGTTTTTTTAATGTGAAAATCGGAGTAAGAAAAAAATAAAAGTGAATCCAGAAAAGGAATAGAACTAGCTCTGGATTGAAAAAACTAGATCTAGGTGTGAAGACACGTTCGCTAGAGCTACTTTGAATTTAAAGTGCTAGAAGGGCTAGAATGGCTAGCACTAGTCAATCTAGCAATATGTCATTTTCCTGATGTACCCGTGTAACTAACGCCTAAGGACGTGCTTGCCGACCCGGGGCCGAGAATCTGGAGCCCCTCATTTTTGAAGTTTCTGCGATCGCCACGTTGTGCTTACTTATTCACGTTCGCCGTAAACTCGACCCCGACCTGGTTAAACTGCTATACTATCGCGCACGGTAGGTAATACACCTCCTCTCCAAGGGAAACTGCGCATCACGTGCCTAGTTTGCGAGCTCAAGCAGGCCTAATGCAAAAATAAAAATAAATAAATAAAAGTAATTTCGATGAAGTAAGTAAGATGTAATGTAGGAAGGTAGGTATTCATCTGTGACGCAACCTCTGCCCTCTCCTGAATATGCGCTTCCTTTCCTTCTCGATAATGTACCTTCACAACCTAGGATTTTATCTCTGCTGGTTGATAAAGGCAGGGTCATTGTGCACATAGTGCTGATCATGACCGAACCTTCGCCTCCTGGTGCACACACGAGCATCGTAGCGTTAGCGTCGTCGTGCGTCTGTGTGTTGTCGCCCAAGGAGAACTTCAGCGCCGGTTCAAGAAAGGCCCAGTCGACTGTCGTCATAAATGAAAATCTTTCTTAATTGTACGTTGCGATTCTGTGGGTTGACCCTTGGGTGTGTGTTGGCACTTAGAATGTGAGCACGTGTAACCTGTTCGTCTCGTCACCCGATAGCTGCATTTCATAGAAGAAGACCAGTAAGGAATCAAGACCGCCATAAAAAAAAAAAGAAACGCCGACGTACCTCAAGAACGACTAACGCATCACCGCACATAGCAAACTTGAGCCCTACCGGGTCGGCATCCTGGATCTCTCGCGGGAGGTAAGCCCAGAACAGAGACCGTGCTGAAACGTGAACTGCGTCTGAGACAGAGATTGCAACTCCTGTGCCTGAGCCTGCGCTCCACTACATCGAACCGCCTGGTGGACGCGGCCCATATGGAGATCGTACACCGAGATCGTTTTACGTCGTGTTGCCACCGCTCGCGAGCGACGACCAGGAGTGCCTGTTACGCGACTGCATCCCACAATCCCACGCGATCCTACGCAAACCATGTGAGACCGGTCCGAGAGGCGCCATGTCGCGCGGATGGTCTAGTGGCGGGACTGTGTGATGGCGGGACTCCACACTTCCCAGGGAACGAGCACACCGCTCGAGCCATTTTCTCCATCTGGTTTTGGTGGGGATAGGAGGACGCGTGTGGGGATGTGCAAGTCTGAGACTTCCCAGCCAAACCCGTTCTCATAGGCCCATAGCTCGACGGTCAGCAGACTGTCCTCAGCGCTAGGGTGGAAAAGCACGCTCGATAAGTATGCGTCGGTGTTGTTCGGTGCATTAGCGCGGGATGGGGATTTGGGTTGGGAGAGCAATCGTGCGCCCATAGAGGACCAGCGAGAGTCTGGGAGCGCAAAGACGCGTTCGTTGCGGCTGCCGGAGTTGGAAGCGTTTCGAAAACGACAAACGTGCAGACGCCTGTGTCTAGCGTGCCGCATGGTGGAGATATTCTTGGGAAAGACGACGTGCGAGTCGTCGAGGAAGCACCATTGGCTGATGCCTTTGTCTAAGGGCATACTCCACTCTTGACGACCGGTCTTCCAGTTCCAAATCGACAGGTAATCTAGTGGGCCCCCATGAACAACCGTACCAAAGTAATCCCCGTGTATGTTCGTCATATCGTATTCCATACCTGCTTGTAGATTGCCATTATCATCGTTGTCTTGCAATTCGATTGCCGCTGCCCTGCTGCCGCTGCCGCTACTTGGCATAGCGAGCGGGTGCGGTTGGCCATTCGAAAGAGTGCGGAGCAGGATCCGCGGCTCGCACCTACGATATTTAATTTAGCGCAAGTTAGTCTTTGGGCTAAGAAGGGGGGGGAAAGGAAGTGAGGCCGACACGTACCATTGTGAAGGACCTGGCGTGGAATAGGCAGGAACGAGGGCTAGCAAATCCTGAGAGGCGTCCATGGCAAATAGGGCGATGGAAAAGTCAAACGAAAGCGTCCAGTCGCGGCCGTCAAGCCTGCGCAGCTTCGAGGGAAGCTGGTGCACCGTAGAGATTTCTTGTCGTCAGAGAAAGACACAATGAGGCCGTCCGAGAATCCGGGCATGCCAGATGAAGGGATATCAATCGTGTCGTAGGACGACCATGATAGTTCCCGCCAGGCTTTGTTGTAAGCCTGTAAAGCTGCCATACGTTCCGCCGTGCTGACTTCACTTGGCGGGCCATCGCGCAAACCGGACGCGGCAAGGTGAATGTGGTACTGAAGGGCCATTGAATTGGAGATGATGGCGTGTAGACGACGGGATGTCTACGAGTGTCAACTTAGCAAAGAGAAACCGACGCAATACCTGGATTGAGAAAGAGAGGGACACTCACAGAAAAGCATGCCAAGAGTTCTTGAATGTCAAGCGAAGCCAAAATC